>MUZH01003845.1:0-26227 GCA_003012965.1 Juglanconis oblonga | reverse complement strand
TAATATTACTAACTTTACCGTTAATAAACGTACTAAATACCTGAATTAGTCGCCCTAGGAGGCTGTAATAAACGACTTACTCCTCGGATAATGTTATAAACTAGACCTTACGAATGCTGTGCCCCCTGGGACTTGCATTGTTGCTTATATTGCAGGTGAACGGCGTTAGAGGGCCGATAAGATCGGTCTAAAGGGGGAAGGAGGCATCCTCCTTAACTGGGTATAGTCTGACTTATCGAAGCCCTAGACGATCTTTAGGTGTTTTTTTAGGGATAGGCTTGGTAATATTTGCTAAAAGGTTGTTTAGACCTTGAATCTTACTTTCTATAAGGTCCTCGGCTAGGATGAGTTATCTTTCGAGGTCTAGGGAGCTATAGGTATTATCGTAGATATTATTATAGTCGGAGAGTTGCTATTATTATAGATTAAGTATACTAAAGCCCCTATATCTAGACGGGCCCGCTATCGATAAATCGCCTTTCTTACTACTGCTTATAAAGATAACGAAGGAGACCCCCTAACCCTTACCGAAGCTCTTAGGGGTCCCGAAAGCAGTTAGTAATATACAGCTCTATATAAAGAATTCCGGAACCTTATAAGACTAGGGGTCTTTAAGGTAAGAGACCGTTAACCTTACTATATTTAGAGAGCTCTAACGATAAAATTAATACTTAAACGAAAAAGGGACTAAAATAGCTATATCTCGGAGTATAAGGTCCGGGTAGTTATTAAAGGCTTCGAATAATATAAGGGTATTAATTTTAATAAGACTTTCGCCTTTATTAGCAAAGCACCTATTTAGAGGATCCTATTATTTATTGCCGCCTCCCTAGACTAAGAGATTTAATAGATTAATATCGTCGCTGCTTTCCTTAATAAAGACCTTAAAGAGGAAGTTATTATTAAAATTCTAGAGGGAATGCCCTAGTTTTTTAGGGAATTTCCAGAGGAGAATACTATCGGCTTTAACTATAATTGTAACTAAGTCCTCGAAGTCCTTAAGTTACTATATAGACTTAAATAGGCACCCTAATAGTAGCAGAAGCGCCTTACCGAGGCCCTCGTTAAATAGGGCTTTAAATAGCTAATTAGTAACGCTACTATCTTTATTAATTATAACGAAAAGGTTATTATCTATACCTATATCGACGATCTCCTTATTATAAGTCCCCTAGAAGCCTTAGTCAGCCTTATAAAAGCTTAGCTAAGCTAGGAGTTCGAAATTAAAGACTTAGGGGACGTAACTTACTTCCTAGGGGTATATATTATAAGGAATCGCTATAAACGGACCGTTCGCCTCTCTTAAAACGTATATAATTAGAGATCTCTTAAGGAGACAGGTCTTAACAGTCTAAAACTAGCAACTATGCCGTTTACAGCGGGATTACTTATACGGGCGATGCCTAATAAGGAATAGGCTAGTTAGTCCGCGATTCTAAAATATTAGTCAGGCATAGGGCGATTAATATACCCTATAACGGAGTCTTGCCTAGATATTGCCTTCCTAATATCTATAGTATTACGATATAGCTATAACCCCTTAATAGATAACGAAACCCTTCTAAAATATAGCTTTAGATACTTCTTATATACCCGAAACCTCGCCCTCGAAATCAGTAGTATAAATACCCCCTTAAGGGTTCTTTAGGATAATAACAGCTTCTCTTTCGCTACTACCGACGGTCCCAGGCTGCCTATTATAGCTTAGGTAAACTCTAACTGGAAAGGAGACTATAGCATTAGCCGTTTAACCTATAGCATCGTTATATAGATAGGGGATAGTACTCTCGTCTAATAATCAAAACGCACTAATTATATAATAAAATTAACGACTAAAGCCGAGTATTATAGCGTTAGAAAAGGCGTTTAAATACTCCTCTAGGTAAGGAACCTCCTATAGGAGCTAAGGGTTCTAGCTAACTTTACTATAAACTATAATAATTAGGGCATAGTCAAGCTAACGAAAAACCCTGAATTCTACTAACGGACGGGCTATATCCCTCTAGATAAGCATTTCGTAAGAGATAAGTTCTCTTTAGGGCGCGTTTAGATCTACTAGGTGCTAACCGACGAATAGCTGGCTAACGGGCTTACGAAACCCCTCGGCCCTTAGAAATACGAATAGATAATAAGGAGGATAAGGCTGGCTAAAGCTAATATATAAAGAAATAGCGTTATAACCCTTAGCACTCGATTAACAAGGTATCCGACGGATCTAACTATTAGCCTTACGGGTCTGAAGAAGCTATAATAACGGTAAACGGTTCGTTTTTGCACGGGACTAATTTCCTTTTATATAATAGAACTCTAAGGGATAGATTATACCTTCCTAATTAGGTAAAGCGTTAGAGACCTATTAGCTCGAGGGGGTATATTAAACTATCGAGTTAATAGCCCTCTTAGCCCTTAAGCCCTAATTACAGCGTATCGCCAGATTAAGGAATCTCAACTGTGGGACCGAGTAAAGTGGCACTCTGTAGAAGAGTTCCAACAGCGAAGGAAGGAAGGAATAGCGGTCTATATAAACCAGTCTGTAGCCTTCTCTCTGACCTTCGAGAGAGGAATAAATCAACCGGTTCAACCACACTCTTTCATACAACAGTAAAGGGCTAAGGTCTTTATAGACTATAAAGGACACTATAACGTTCTATTACAACTATAAAAGTCCGAAATGTAAAGGATTTTCTAATAAAGCACTAGCAAGAAAATCAAGCTATAGGTTGCCTAACTTAATCTATCTCTATAAGAGATAGCTGGAGAAGATTCTAAGGGGAGAGTTTAGGAAAATATATAAAAGAAACCTATAGCAAGTAACTTACCCTACTTAAAGGCTTGCTAGCTATAATCTAATTAGAACTAATATAGTGCAAAATAATAGTATTTCAAAGTATGCCTCCTCTATAAAGGGGGTATAATGCTAGATTAGCTAATGCCTATAAATTATAACTTATATATACTTAAGGAAGAATCGACGACGAATTCCTTAAGTCAATTTACCGGAGATTAGTTAATGAATTTACTGTATATTCCTAGGTGAATTTGCTATAAATTCTCTAGAGGATATAGTCAGAAGCAAATCGCTATTACTAATAATACCCTAAGTCTCCTAATAAGGGAATTATAATATAAAAAGGAAGTAGTTGGTGTAAATGGATTTGATAGAGCAGGCTAGCTTTAGAATGATGAGTTAACTAATCCGAGGTAACTTCCATAAATATAACACAAACACATAATGCTATCGACTACCAGAAGAGACCCCAGTATCCATGGCTCGCCAGCATGCTGGAGGCGTTCTTACATCTCGGGTGGAAATAGTCCTCCTCACTGCCGTAAGGGAACATGGGGATCGAGCAAATCTCATCGAATCCACAGTTCTCACACTCTTTCCAGGTGCTCCACCGCAGGTCCGAGATGAGCTTCTGTATGATGCCCCGCGCCTCGTTAGCAGAGGGCTCGATACCGGAAGTTCTGGTAAGGTTGGACCGTAAGACTTCGCGAGAGGAGAACAGTGACGTGCAAATAGTCCTCGATACCGCCCCGACAGCCGCGGCGATTGCACGGTCTTCAGGGGTCCAAGAATTTGGGTGCAGAATGCGCGGATCGACGTAATGTTGTGCGCAGCGATCTATTGCAAACTGCTCCGCCCTTGGACTGTGGTCGAGGTAGCTGATGAACGGGTCGATGAGCGTTCCAATCACTGGGATAAGGTCATCGACTCCTAGATCAGTATTGGCCATCCACCATAGCCGCTTGCTGAACCGCGTCACGATCTTATCGACCACGCCCTGCCAGTTGACAACGTCGTTCTCGGAAACACTCCTCCCGCCGCGCTCTACCACAACATCTCTCAGCCTGGCACGAATGTTCTGTCTGTCTTCTCGCGTCGTATTGATGATCCTCGGCAAGTCTTGTCTGTTCCAGTCCGGGTTGGACAAGTTCACAGAGTAGGCGAACGCGGAGACCATACTACTCCAGTCGATATCCAGACGGCCAGCCGGGTGGCCGTGGAAACGCGCTGCTGCGGCCCGCAGCCATTCAAACCCCAAAATTTGGACACCATGGGATCGCATAATACTCACATTTTGATCGACTTGGACGCCGGTCTCGTTTTGGAAAGGACTAGCCTGTAAGGAGGATAATTCCAGGCCATCGAAAAAATCACAGTAGATGATCTCGAAGCCGGCCTCCATCCGGATGAAGCCGTCGATCTTTCCTCCAGCCTCAAATTCCCATTCCTTGGCAAGGGCGCACAGCTCTCCCGCGCGTGAAAGCTCGCTGCCAGGCTTGCGATGTCCGTCGTTGTAGTCCCAACCCAAAAGGATCAAGTCTTGGCTGTCCATGGGTCCTAGGTGGCATTTTGCAGCACCCTCGCCGTCGATATAGAGAAAGTTAAGGGCACGGGTCGCAGTGTAGGTATGAAAGTATCCGCGGGCGGGCTTCGACCAGTCGGGGAAATAGGGGCCCGGTCGGGGGTCGTGGTCGGCGCCTTCTACTGTGCCGGAGAGAACATATTGCGCGGACGTTCTGTCTAGGAAATGGTCCGCCTCGTGAGGAGATGGCGACAAGCGGTGGGACATTCGGTACCAGAGCAAAGGGTCGGCGGAAGAGGTTGCAGAGCCCTCCCTAGGCTCCCAAGACTCGGCGAACGCGCCAGCGTGCTCGAACTCGAAAGCCAGCCATTCGAAACCCGGGGGCACATCGGGTCTGTAGTCACCATGATAGAACACGCTGCCCTCCGGGGCCTGTGCAAGGTAAAAGGACAGGCCGTTGTGATGCACGCTCGAGCCAAACTGGCGCATGGCTGAATGGATCGAGTTGAAGAGAGCGAAGGCGTGGTCTTCGGCCGCCTTGGGGTCCGGATGGTGGGAACTTGACAAAGCCGCGATAGCAGTTGCGCAGCTGGCCGCTGCCAGCATCCGGAATAGACAAGAAGCCATTTCCATGCGCCGGTGTTGCATTGCGACCGGGCGTACTGTAACAGGCTGTGTGAGGTCAAAAGTGACGATCCGTATCAGGCGTGAAGCCAGATCTGGGACTGTATTGATCAGTGAGCAGAGAGCAAGACCAGCACCGCAACAAGGGAAAGATCGAAGGTGAGACGATCTCGTGATAAGGTCAAACAAGAAAGATGGTCAAACAAGAAAGACCACGGCCACGGATAACGGAGAGAATACACACCCGGCTTATCCTACATTATCTGCGGCGTGGACTGTCGCTGATTGGTGGCAGACGACATGTAGGTGGCCTTCTACACGTCAAGATCCTGATCCTGCACAAACCATGTTATTCCGTACTCAATGCTTGGAGGATATTGTTTTTCGAGCAACATGGTGAGAAATTTGTGGGAAACACGTATCTATCTGTAGTCGTAGTCGCAACAGATGGATGTGCGCCGTACTAAAGGCCAGGGCCCAGGTACTAAGGAAAGTTTGTATCGCCGATCTCGGCCCGGCGACGTCCGAGAAGGGGCCGCCTGGAAACGAAGCCAGGTGCCGCTGCTGACGTCCATGTCCGCCCTCAAACTTGATGAACGAGCTTATTATGTCTGGTGATATCTGACTTATGCAGCCGATCAACAACGTTGGATTCCTTTGAGTAAGAGAGCAACGGACATTTCTGATATACGAGGGTGTTTGTATAAAGTATACAATGCACTCCCGTCAACCTTGAATGTCGTTGAAGCAGAAACGTCCTATATTTCTCAAAACCACCTTAAGGGCGAAAGTATTAAAACTCCAAAAACCACCGAGAGCATTAAAGGGTTTGCTGAGAGACAAGAGAGTTGTGTTTCTGAGTTCTGCCCAGACGATGCGTTCTGTCAGGGTCTCTCGATTTTTGGATATAATTGTACGTCTTGTTTGATTGTTTCGAAAGAGTTTTGAGACTGCGCGAGGCATGTTTCTCTCTAGGATACTCAAATTCCACATTTTCCCTCTCAGAGAAATCTTTATACAGATAAACATCAATCTTAATAGAGGGTTCTCCTATGCCATCTTTTTCGGGTCCTTCTCGATGCGCCTCTCCCCTAAAAAAATCCGCCAAATGAAGGCGCCCCCCCTCCCCCCTAAGGAAGCATTGAACAAGTCCTGCATACCCCAACCCTGGAAGCCCTAACCCTTCATACTAGCGACATTTGACATTTTTTCGTCTCCCCTTCCACCCATTGTCTAATACCCTCATGAGCCACGCCCGCTACCACGTCACCCTAGAATTCCAGGTCAGGGATATCCATATAAGCTTTCAATGTTTTTGAAAGATTGTGCGTTACCCTACTGCGACGTGACCAAGTCGAGAGTGTTGCGCGGCCGGAGCATCAACACTTTTGTTATTTGAACGGGCAATAGGTCCCGGGGCTGGACCGCGTCTTTTTTCCCTCTTCTTTTTGCGCCCTCTTCCTTTCCTTTTATCCGCTTCTGGATTCTCTCGCAAATACCTTGAGGCACGGGCACCTTCTATAGAGCACTATGACTTCGTTCTTCAACCCTTTCTCCCGGTCCCGGGCAGGTGATGCCTGGTTCTCCGCCGGTCCAATATCTTCCTTCCCAGACATTACCAGCGAAGACAGCTCACAAATTCGCGATCTTCGTCCGTGCACACAGAAAACGGAGATGGTCTCTGGGTGCAAGATCTTTCATGTCCCCAAGGAAGACAGTTCGAAAGCCACTGAGGTGGCCCTCGCCGACTCAGGGGCACCGCCGGAAGCCGGGGGCTTAAGGGATCAGGTTCTTGTATTCCAATACAAAGGCAAATTCCATGCCATAAATCATGTCAGCTCTTTTATTATGCCTCGTTGGAGCGCTTCTCTAACTCAGAGCACAGGAGTGTCCTCACTCGTCATACCCGCTTTCCAACGGTAACCCCTTCGACATTGAGGACTTCGGCATAATATGGAGTTCGGGCATCACGTGCCCCAAACACGGTTGGTCCTTCGATCTTGGCAGTGGCAGAAGTGACCGAGGTAGCTACAAGTTGCAGGTGTGGGAAGTCGAGTTGCGGTCCATGCCAACATCCAGTACAGATGCGGTAAAGAGCGAGGAGGGCGAGAAGGAGGTCTGGGTGAGAAGAAAGCAAAGAATAGGCTGAGAGTGACTCGATTGCCCACCTCTTCTCCAGCTCACCCCTGGGATCACAAACTTGCTCCTACAAACTACTTGAATGCAAGCACATCTGCATGCACTCCCACGTTCCATGCGCAGTCATCTTCCATCCACCCCTCCACCGTCGCCCTCGTCTGCTCCAATTCCTCCTCCGTCACTCCATCCTTCGCGAGCCTCTCTCGGTTCTCACCAGCCGTCGACCAAGCCAAGATCGCCCGGCCGAACCACGCTTTTGGCCCCCGGCCGGAAATAACCCACGTCGACGCCGAAATGTGCATTCTGGTGGAGTTAAATCCAGCAGCTCCCATGACGACGGGTACTTCTCCCCCTGGTGGCTTTCCCGAGCCAAATGTCGAGTTGAGCATCATCAGAAGCACCTTGTCTTTGTCTGCGGTATGGGAGCTCGGAAACCAGTGGTAGGCACACACGTCTTTCGTGGCCACCACGCCGCCTGTTTTGAGAACCCGATGTATCTCTCGCATCACTGCTGTGGATCGGGCAGGTCCGTCCTTACCGACGAGGAGGTGGACGAAGGTTTGGCCGGAGAAGACAGCGTCAAAAGTGTTGTCCTCGAAGGGAAGACCCTTGAACATATCGAGTTCTTGGAATACGATCTCGCCGAGCCTATTCGTGTCTTCCAACGCGGTGACTCTGTACTCGTCGACTCGATTTTTGGCCACCGCTACAGACTCCGGGGAGCTCCGGGGAGACGTTTATGCCGATGACAGATACCTCGACTGCAATCTTGGCAAAATCAATGGTGATACTCCCGGGACCGCAGCCAATGTCTAGAATTTTGGAACCGGCGTTAAGATGCGGCAAGAGGTGCGCTGCGTCAGCTCCAGCCGTTCTTCATTCCAGAACGCCCAGTGTGGACTTCAAGTAACCCAACTTGTATCCTTCACTAGATTTTGATGCTATCCTATGACACTGAGCAAAGTTAAGACATGTAGTATCACTGGGTCTCGCAACACTCGTAGGCCACGGGGTAGATGAGATTCTCTAGAAAAATCAAAACCCGCGTCCGTAGGAACACTGGGAGGTAAGCAGCTCGCGGTATCAACTCGATCTCAGCTGAGACAGCACCACAGTGACAATTTCCCGCCGTGGAATTTTCGGTCGGGAGCAGACGGGTAAGGACATCAGCAGGCGATTTCAACGCAAGGGTCGTCGTTCAAGACGGCATCAATAACCACAGCGGCAAAGTACATTCACGCAAAACCTTTCCCTGTGGTATGTTTCCTCCCTGCTGTGTTGCAAAAAATTTCTGCCTTGAAAATGGATTAGAGCTATCTGGGAAAAGGTGACATTCATGTTGCTTAATGGGAATGAAGACACCGATGGACTGATCCCAAGACTACAGCCTGGAGAGTACGAGGGATTTACGTTGATACAGATAGATTATCGGCCTTCTGATGTCCGAGAACCCGATTTCACCATAGTCTATTTAGGAAGGAGGACTCCAAGTCTGCAACTATCGTACGTTCAGCAGAGAATCGGTCGCTGCGAAGAAATCATAAATCACAGGTTGCCAAGCGACTAGTTACTAATGGAGGCTTGTGATCCGTAGCCTCGCTCCCCAAGGAAGACTCCACCAGTTTCTTGCTTCGACAGGGATGTTTGCTATCTCGACATCCCCCTGAGTTGGCTGGTCTAGATCCACAACTGTAAAGGCACTTGCTTGATCTAGCGAGCCGTTTTGCCGAGACCAGACGGACCGTCCCTTGATTTCAAACAAGCAAATCAGACGCTGTGGATTTGATATCCATCGATGTTTCATTTTCGCATTTTTAAGTTCTTAGCCAGGATCCTGAGTGGGATTTGCGTCCACTGTAGTTCTTCCACCAATCTTCTCGTCGCCGGCCCCGAACAACACAGCCATGAGTATCTCCGGTCGAAACATATCTCACCCAAAACATATGCATTGATGTCGTGATATTCATCGATAGGTAGAGCCTCAATGCAGGATACCGACAGGGGGAATCTCGAATCAGCCAAATTCCTTGCACATCTCCCAGAGTACGCGGACGGTGGGACGAGAGGGACACTCCTAGGAGGAGCTTGATTTTCTTAGTGAATTCTAAGGTACATAAGTGAAAGGCAATCCATCAAGCACTGCTAGTCCCGCATTATATCGCCCAAAGCATATTGGAAGCCAGTACACAGGGTTTGGCTGTGACCCTCGCGGGCTTGCCACTCCCCCCCCCCCCAAAAGGAAAGGGGGAGGAGACCGAAAAGGAGAGAATGAGCCATCGCCGAGCACAAAATAAGATTATTGCGATGTTCTAGGGCACCGGGGCACCTGAGCCCCTGGTTTTGCCTTTCAAGGTTGCCGACGGAGAATTTAGCGAGCATATTTCAATCTCGATCTGACTGGCCCCTTGGGCATAATTCCGAGGAGCTGTGAGCTGGGAGCTGTGAGCTGAGAGTATATCTCTGTGGTCTTCGACTGCCTTCTGCCTTCCACGTTTCTGTTTACACCATCATTAAATACTTCTCTTCGCAGTTGATACTTGCTGCTCGGTCGACTTTCACGTCTTTTTGCTGGCGGAGCTTTGTCACGCGCTCCACTGCCCTCCCGTACATTCACTTTTTTCACTCGCCGGGCGAGGCTTCCGGATCCCAATCACATTCATTTCTCCCTCCCATCTCGAGATCATGCGTTCTCTATTCTCGAATCTGGCGGCACTCGCCATGCTTGCCAACATCTCGACTGTGGCTGGAGCGGCGGCACCTTACACCGATCCTAACACTGGCATCACTTTTGAAACTTACTTCGCCAGCGATGTCGATCTGAGCTTCGGGATGGTCTTCCCTGAAAGCATCGCCACGGACTTCATCGGACAGCTGGTTGTGCCACTCAAAAATGGCGCAGGATGGGGTGGTATTTCGTTTGGAGGCGATATGACGAAGCATCTCCTCTTTGTTGCATGGCCTAATGGCGACGATATAGTCACTTCATTTCGACTGGCTTCCTCGTACGCAAACCCAGCGGTCTATACCGACACGACAGTAGCTGCGCTTCCCATCGCAAATGGTACATTCGTGAACAGCACTCATCTTTCGTACACCTTCGTTTGCCAGGGCTGCATCATTGGCGGGACCACAACTTTCGATGCTACGGATGCTGCTCCCATCATCGGCTACGCCGTATCTACCTCAAACCCAATCACTATTTCAGACCCTAGCAGCAACTTGGTCTACCACGACGCCGGGAGCAACGAGTATGGCTTCTCAACTTCCTCGGCCCAGTCCGCCAGTTACGAAACCTGGGCGTCTTGGGCCTCTACCGCGGTCTCCCCGACGGGAAGCAACTCGACATCCCCCATGCCCAACAACAGCACCACCACCGTCACAACATCTAATGTTACTTATGATGTGATCGTTGTGGGTGGAGGTCCTGCCGGTATCATCGCCGCCGAGCGGATTGCTGAGTCTGGTGTAAGTGTCCTTCTGATTGAGCGAGGCCCAGCAAACACAGTCGCCCTAGGGTCTACAGAAGGCCTTTCATGGAACAGCAGCCTGACGCCCTACGACGTTCCGGCCCTTGGCAGCAGCTTGACTGGGATCTCAGGCGCCAAGTTTTGCAGTGATACGGCCTCCACTGCCGGCTGTCTGCTCGGCGGCTCGAGCTCTATCAACGGCGAGAATTTCATCCATCCACCGGAGCATGACTTTGAGCGGTGGCCCGCAGGCTGGAACTGGGCTGACTTGTCCGATGCTGCCGACCGGCTGTACGAACGCAATCCTGGAACGACACAGCCCTCTGACGATGGCATTCACTATGATGACTTTGCCTACACTGTTCTGTCTTCCTATCTCAGCGCTGAGGGCTGGAGTGAGGTTGACTCCATTGAGTCACCCAATGAGAAGCATATGGCCTACTCACGGCCGGCATGGTCCATAGCTGGCCACCTCCGTGCGGGCCCAGCTCGTACATACATGCCCTATGCTCAAGCACTTGACAATTTCACCCTGAAGCTCAACTCTCAAGTCATTCAGGTCAAGCGGAACGGAAGCGCCATTACCGGCGTCCTGACACAGGCCTCAGATGGCAGCCAGCAAATCATCAATATTAATGCAGGCGGCAAGGTCGTTCTCGCCGCCGGAGCCATGTCCACGCCACGTATTCTTTGGAACTCAGGTATCGGCTACACCGATGCCCTTCAGATTGTGCAAAGCGGATCGACGGGTGTTGTCCTTCCTGATGAGTCCGACTGGATCAGTCTGCCGGTAGGCCACAACCTGCTCGACCACGCCCAGATCCCACTCCTGTTCAACACGGCCACGAACTTTTCTGCTTTCGACTTCAAGGGCCTTATCACTCAACCTGTGACCTCGGACTTGGACCTCTACTACCAAGGTGACGGGCCTATCACCCAAGCCGCTCAGAGAATGCACCTTTGGACGTCGACGAACTCCTCCGACGGTCGCACGCGTCACTTCCAAGGCACTGTGTCTGCCATGGCGGACAACGTTGTGACTGTGAAGGCCTTCCTCACCCACGGCGCAAGCTCTACCGGCGAGCTCGGAATCGACGCTACTGGAAACACTGTCCTGAACACCAAGCCTTGGCTCGCCAGCGATGTCGATTACGAAGCCATGTCCGCATGGATCCAATGGTGGCTCGATATCACCAATGGCAGTGTGTCCGTAGCATCCAACAACAGCATGTCTTACTCCTCGGCATCGGCTACCGTGGACTCCATTATCGCCAACAACCTAGTCAGCGGTGACCACTGGGTCGGCTCGACCAAAATGGGGACGGACGATGGACGGACCAACGGGACCTCGGTGGTCGACACTGACACCAAGGTTTACGGAACAGATAATCTGTTCGTCGTGGACGCCTCGATTCATCCTGACCTGCCCACCGGAAACACTCAAGCCATCATCATGGTTGTCGCGGAAAAGGCCGCGCAGAAGATCGTCAATTATCAGGTCAGCAGCAGCGTCAGTACGAACAATGCCGCCAGCACCGGGACTACAGCTTCGGATTCGTCGACGTGCTAGAGGTCCAAGAGGACCGAGGTCGTGTACGAGTCCGCTTACGATTCAGAGTGATTGTTGTTGTGCCGCCACTTGGAATCGCATGCATGCGCTGTTAGGCATGTCATCTACGGACACTCATACCTGAACTGATGTTGTGATATCACCGTGGGACAAATATTCTGCCATTCATGTAAATATTAGAGCCAAGGACTTATATTCAATCTATAAGCAAGAAATCATATTCAATGTATAAGCAAGAAATCCCGGGCTCGCCCTGTTACTAGACTTCCAGACGATGAAGCATCACGCCCCGCGGCTTAGCCGAAGAAACTTCCATTCCACGCATCAGCAACCTGCAATGCAACGCGCTCGTGAACTTTGCGGATGTCAGTAAAAATATTTACCGAATGATGGCGGGCAAGAACAGGCCTCATGGGCTTGCTTTCCGAGTCGAATAGCGAAGTGGACCTAATGAGGGTAAAGCTTACTAGCAAGAGCAGGGTGATAATTGTTCCACCAAACACACGTGGTCCCGTCATCGTCATAACACGTGGCGTTGGCCGCTCCGTAGGCTGTCGGATTATCTATGACCGTCTGAAAGGGGATCGTCGTGTTGAGAAGCTTTGCGGTGACGCCAGTATTCGTTGATGTGAAGTTCGCCAGATTGCTAGCCAGGAGATCGTTGTACTCAGCAACAATGGCGGCCTCTGCAGCGTCAACGTCCGCGCCGTAATCAAGCATAAATGGCGTCTCTTGAATCGCTACAATTTCGAGATTCAGTCAGCCGCACACAACAAGGGGATTTTACCAGGGTGGGGCCAAAGAGAAAACTAACGTGGGACGCTCAGAAGCACAAAGTTTCGCGCGCCAGCATCATAAAGAATTTGCAACTGGTCGAAGTAGACAACCATAATCGCATCCAGGATATCAGTGACGTTACTTTCGTAATACGAATTGCCCACGTCGTTGACTCCCATCCACACCCCAATCAGTGTATTTTCGGACGTCCATGGGGTAGTTGACGGCTGAGAGGCGATGCTGTTGGTGAACTCGGTGACTTGATCCACGAAGCTGAGAACGCTCGCTTCGAATGGAGCCACAAGACTAGCATCTGTCGTCGCACCTCCGTAGGCGAAATTGTACGAGAGCAGCGTAGACAGGTTGTACTCCGAGACGAGAAGGCCGATCCAGTTTGCACCGCCTATTCAGTGTTAAAACCTTGTCTTGGGGGCTGAAGCGATGGATTCTGGAGTATTCCCAAAGCGCCAAAAAAAAAAAAAAAAACAATAGAGCTTTGATGGAGGAAGTACGGAGAACTTGCCACTCGTGGTGTACCCTGGGAACGCCGGGTTTCCTAGCGGATTCGCGGCGTTGGGCAAAGTGTCGTTGATTTCAAAGCCCGTCTGGGAGTATGAGTCCCCGCTGTTCATCAGATCAGTCTCTCAGCATTGTTCTAAGGAATGTGAGAACATGCCGTACAAGGTAATGAAGTACTGCGTTGCCGAGCTGGTTGGAGCGGAGGATGTGCGTGCGGCAACGGATGAAGTTGGAGTGGCCGTCGCTTTCGCACTCGATGATCCTGTAGTGAGTGCGGTCGTAGAAACTCCTACTGAAGCCGCGGAGCTCTCACTCGTTGCTGTTGCCGATATACACTGGTAGTAATATGCATTGTAAGACTTGCAGTTAGCCCCCGCAACGCAGACTGTTGACCCAGTGTAGCCAATGCCTCCGCATTGGTCGTAAAGCGACTGGTCCGCCAAGACGACGGCAGACAGCCCGGCTGCGAGACACAGATACTTCAGCGCCATGACGGATACGATCAAGTTGTTTGAAGGTTCAGGACTCTAGTCCAGGGAGACGAATATTTGCTCATATATCCTGAAGATGCCGATATGTCTTGTTGGTGAGCTGCACGCAGCAGGATATATCGGCTCTTCAGGCCAGGTATACATTGGCCGGCAGCTTCCGTAGCAGAGTAGAGAGGATGAGCCCAGGGCCCCCACAAATGGGGCTTTCCCCTGGATTTCTTGACCATTGGCGGGTTATTTCCACGGCAGTATGTATAGTGCCCCTGATTGCATGGAGACCGCTGCCCGGCTGCCCGGCTGCCCGGCTATATAAACAGTGTTCGGAACAACTCGACCGCGATCTTTTGGGCTACCCAAGTACTCGGCCCGCATAGCCGAACGTTCCATCACGCAACTTTCGGTGCAGACTGATGGCTGATTCATGAACCTACCTGGTTTTAGTAGAAGGAGAAGGATATGAGGCGACAGCTAATATGAACGAGCAACTTCCTTGATATCGACTGAAACCCGTTAGTATCGGCCAACTCGCCCTGTGCCCGAATGTCGGCGTGTTCGCAGATTCGTAGTCTGTGATTGTATACAGACGAGGCAGATATTCTATGGACAATTGAGACGAGCACAATGCATTAGGCTAGGATTTGAAATAACTCGGTCGATGCCCTTGGTGTTGGCAACATTCCTCCCTCACCAGGTCTTTCTGGGCTCTCTTCAATTCCTGGGTCGGTAAGAAATCGGATCACCATCTCAGCAACCAGATCGCCGTCATCCGCCTCTTCCCTCGTATCTTCGTCAAAGATGTAGCATTCATGCGTTTCCTTTTTGGAAATACCATCTGCACCAAAAATCCTGTTTGTCTCCCGGTTCTCAAACTTGTCGAATTCAAAGTGTCCCTGGAGAGTCAGCACTCTTCCTGGGTGGTAAACCCCTTGGACAGCACAATGTTCCGTGGATCCCAATAGAACCCAGGGTCTTGGAAGAGAAGTGCTCGACGGAGGGATAATAACATGATCCTTGTGTACAAACTGCAGGCGGACCGTTGGAGGAATCACGAACGTCGTGAATCCGGGAAAGCAAGAGTCTTCGCCATCGGCGTCCTCGTCGTCTGGGCTTGGTAGCCGGCCAGCGTACTGGGTGAAGCCATTTGTGACGCTTCTTTGAACGGATCTCGCAAAAACCTTCCTGAAATCGTCCGTCAACGCGACAGGGGTGATGCCAATCTCCCAGCCACTGGGGCTCTTTCCAACGCGCACCCCAAAGTCTTTCAATAGAGCCTGGCATATCAGATGGTGTCCAAAGCAGCTGCCGAAGATTTTTATGTTTGAGTATTCCCGGTACAGCCGGACGACATATTTTTCTAACTTTTGTATCCAAGGCTCGTTGTCGTATGACGCGGCTGCCGATGCCGTGATCATGATAGCGTCAAAATCGGACAGAGAAGCAGGATATTCGCCGTTCACAACATTAAAGACTGAATGCTTGATAGAAAGGCCATCATGTGTCCGGGATGCCGCTTCAATCAAAACTCGGTGCAAGATGTCACCGAACGTGCCCATACTGGCGTACGTGTTCGGAGTGGATGTGTCGGCATTTAACATTGCTATGCGAATATAGCGGTGTCTGCGAGCCATCGTCGAGTTTCGTGGCACCATTTGAAGGCTGTAAGATCCTCGGCCTGTTCTTTCGAAAGATTGGGACGGAGGGCTATAATGTCAGAAGATCCTTGTTGCAGATGTTTGCAGTCCAAGTTCACATAAATACGTAGAAGACTTGGTTATATTATTCGTATACCAAGATGAATACCAGTTCAGTCTGAACCCATAGTCGTATATATGTAAGCATGCTTTGGACAGATGTTTTTCAGAGCTCACCGCCAAATGAGTGGGGCTCTTCATAAGGGGATGATCCACCGCCTCACACCTTATATTGCGCTCTCAAATCAAAAATGGCCGCTTAATGTGATCTCGTCGAAATTCAGGAGGCATGGTAAGGAGTGAGGAGAACTGTGTGTTGTTCTTGCTCTCGTGGGTTTGAATTGCAAATGGACCCTGGTGATTTGCGTGTAGCAGACGCTTAAAAATCCTCGGCCTGAGTAAAGCCTCATTCAAGGTTTGTTGAAATCGACCACAATACGGCTAGAATTTGTCAGACAGACGGACACACAGAGGCTGAGGCGTGGCACTCACCCAGCCACCTGACCTGCTCGCAATTTCTGAACAGATTCGTTCCATTTGGACAGGCCTACCACCGTCGGTTCTAAATGGAGTTTCCCTGGTGACTCATATCCATCAGCATGAAGCAAATTTGATCAGAGATTGACTGTCGCGGGATGGCGTCTTACCCCATCTTGCAAACTCCAGCGCTTCATCAACATCATGCGAAGGGCTGACTAGAGTTCCCTTGACACTTTGGTTCATGAAAACCAGGCGCGACGGGTCAAGATCGATGTGGTACTCCCCCTTTGCTGGTAGACCGATGCTTCAGACGTTGTCAGCAAGATACCCCATAAAGTCATACCTTTTTCCATGTGATGCAGCCTACCACATGACAACTGCACTGGTTCTCGTTCCAATATAATCCAAAGAACCCGGATAGGCTTGAATGGCTTTTAGCGGGTCAGCTTGGGCTTCAACCTTTCAGTGAACGCGGAGAACTTACCGGTGACGAAGACTGCATGAGCACCGCCGGCTGTGATACTCACCACCTCAGCACCTGGATCTTTCACTTCCTTGAAGTCCACAAAAGCCTCTGCGCCCATCTTTTCCGCCAAAGCCTTTCGCTCCGACCCCGTATCGACCACGATAGGTCTCATACCCATCGCTGTTGCCAGTTGCACCCCCTGGATACCGACGCCTCCGCCTCCGCCGGGGAAGCAGGCCCACTGACCCGGTTTGATGCCAGATTCCTTCAGAGCAGTGAGAACTGTCGAACCCGAGCACATGACGGGTCCGGCGACGTAGTCACTAACGCCGTCCGGAATTGTCGATGTGTACCGCGCGGGTGATTTGACGTATTGCTTGTAAGATCCTGCCTCGCACGAGCTGGGTTCAGCATTGCCACACCGTGAGCTGCCAGAACGGAGGAACACGGAATCAATTCTTACCATCAACATGGAGTCCGGTATGTACACCCTTAGCGCAATAGTTGTCGCGGCTAGTCCTGCACTGCTCACATGCGCCGCATGAATCGAACATGGGTTTCAAACCCGCGCGCTGGCCGACCTTGAGATTTTTCACGCGGTCCCCGACTTTAACAATCACTCCTGCGCCTTCGTGTCCTGCACAGACTGTGCCGAATGAGGACATTGGGGGGAGAGCCCAATCGTTCATCATGAAATGCACGTCTGACATGCAGAGACCCGTGGCATTCAACTTGATGAGGACGTCGTCCGGGCCTAAGACCAATCGTCAGAGCCATTGTCGGCCTTTGCTCGGGTTGCCGACAGGAGCCAGATCAGACTTGACATACCGATTTGAGGCACGGGCACCTTCTTCACCTGCACCTCGAAATCCTGTCCTTCGTTTACAACGACACCCCCGATGCACTCCGTCGGGATCTCAAAACTCTCACCTTCGTTTTTATCGCCCATCTTGTCTGGACCCTGGTTCGAGGAGTACCTAGGTAGGTAAGAGGGATTGCTAGCTTTCAACGACGAAACCACAGTGTGGTATTTGTCTGAAGGTCTACGGGCGTCTTTTGAGGATGATCGCTCTCTCCCTAGCCGAGAGAGAAGGATCACAGAATTCCTTAAATGGTGATGGGGTCAGTTACTTATATGGCCGACGGCTTGGCGAGCTTTGCCGGTTGTGGTAGTTATTTTGCATGACGAACCATCCCCATGCATTAGTCACGAACCCCCGCACGCGAGTCACCAATAGTGCAACAATACTAGTAATCGCCCACAACTTTGACCTTTAACTATTTAACTACCTAGGTAGGTAGGTACTGTTTCTCGTACTCTCTATCCAAAGATATATTTAAGTCCGACTAATCGAGATCTTTACTATAAGATTAAATATACTATATATTAGGACTCTTCTTATTAAGTAAAGTAGTTACTCTTTATCGCTTTTAAATCTTATTATTTATCTACTCTCTTCTAATGCTACAACTATAAAAAGATATTTACTTATTATTAATAACGAAGTTAATTAAAAATAAATAATAAACATTAGTGTCTATTTATAAACTTACTAGTATAGATTATAATATGAAGTTCTTATGCAACTTGCATGCATAATGAAAGTAGGTCTGTAAAGAGGGTAGTATATAAGAATAGGTTTCGACTTATATTAACATTATTAATGATTTCGTAGAGCATGAATATGCTAAGAAACTTGTAGCCCTCCTCCACCTGTTGAAACAGCAAAGAGGGGAGCATCCATCCCTATTGAGTAATTCCTAGTGTGTGTTAGTGGCCATGCGGGTTACCCCTCTGGTGCTAGACCGATCCTCTCGTATGCAGGGCAATCTTGCCATATACTACCGAATCCATGGTACTCCTGGACCTTGCATACCTCCTTAGTTCACTGGCGTCTTAAACAAGTTCCGTTATTCATATTTGCTCTGCCGAACACCACCAACCCGGTCCATTTTTAGGTGGAAATTTTACTCTCAATTCTGTTAATACCCTTCGTCCTATTCTCAGTATCCCATTATTTGTCTCTTCTCGAAGTCGACAGTTGTCTGTTGCAAGATTGTCCGAGTCTACAGGTGTTATTGATGTTGGCCATGTCCGAACCAACCTATAGCTCACAGTTGTAGAAGTATACCGAACTGCTGGTGTCGCTGTACCTGTCATTTAACATTTTGTTGACCTAGTTGAATTACGCCACTCTGTATGCCATATAGTATTGGTTCAGGTCACCAACTGTCAGATCTTCAGGTCAGATGCATTTCAGATTGCATGATCTGTTCAATCTGGATACCTTATCAGAGGTACTAAGAATGGGCCTCCAAAGCCTTCCGCTACTTTGCTCCTTCTATCCCAACCTTAACGTGTCTAAGCAAGGGTTTAAAACAAACTGTTAATGTAACACAAACCTGCATCTGCATGCCCTGTGTGCTGGGAGATGCTGGGAGACTGCACATTAAACTGCAGCCATAGGCGATAAGGCTATCCTATTCAAGGATGATGCTGCAATATGATATTGGATGATGTTGGGGATATGAGGCTAGGGCTGGTAGTGTTAGAGGAGCTATTGCAATTAAGACTCACTCGCAGATAAGTCTAATATAACAGCAGCAGCAAGAGAATGCTGTTGAAAAGCCTGAAGGTGTTCTGAATAGTAGAGTACATAAGTATGGCCTACGAACGATTCTAGGGAGGGCAGCAATTGCTAGAAACTCTTTGATACTACTGCTGACTGCCTCTACTGGATTGGATCATGCAGCACATGCCGCAATGGCGAGAAAGAGCATCCTCAGTAGTACTTAGAACCGCATAAGAAGATGAGTTGGTGATGGGAACAAGGCGTGACACTTACCAGATAACGTCTTCCATGGGGCCTAGGTAGCATTGAATGTGAAATGTATGTGTAAGTGCCTGTGAGTCCAACAGCAAGACATTTCTCAAGCCACTTCCATGCGATTGAATTGTTATTGAATAGAATCCAAGATCATGTTACTTCTGAACCAAGATCATACCAGGGCCCCAGCGACGAAGAAGCTAGTTAGTTACCTCTAAGTACCCATAGACTAATTTAGTGTTGTTGCAAGAGCATTGAATTCTGCCAAGCCAAGATCATGAAACCCATACTCCTAGGTGCCTACCAAGGGAAAAGCAATCGGTCATGCTGGATTTTGTAACTCCATGCATTTTTTGTGCTCGTACAAGATTCTATAATTAGGGATACACTTCACTCTTTCTGGAATTAGGTCTTTGTCACATTCAATTTTGAACCCGTATGCAGTGAATTGGTCACCAATCTCTTGGCCGTGGCAATTCTAAACACAGCAAGAGAACAGTGTCCTCAATTCGCTAGTTCCAGGCCAGGCCAGCAGTATCCATGCCGGGTGTAATTGCAAGTGCCGGAATTGATGGCAAGATAGGTATAAGTAAACGCCTATTGCTTAACATCCATTCTGTGACAGGATATAGGGATACAGCTTATGCACCGCACAAGCGTACGCTTTTGTGCGTCACGTTCTTTTAGTGAAATGTCGCAATGTGGTCTCAAGTTTAGTGACCCGTAAAGAACTACACAGAAACACCGCATCTTACTGGTACCAAGGTCAAAGTTAGAATCAAGACTTGTCTCTTCCACCGGCCATTTGTAGTGGGCAGTTCCCATTCCAGTGATATGACAACTCAAATAAGGTATGAAACGGGTTTACATAGAGCGAAGAGAAGAGGTTCAACCAGGCCTTTGCAGATAATCACTTGCACAAGTGAGGCGCACCGCCTGTATTTGAACATCCCATTGCTTGTCGATAATACTTTGGCTGTCTGTGTTTGGAGGGTAATGATACTAAGTTGAGAGTCATAGCATTGATTGGCTCCGATGTGCCACATCCAAATACGTGCCGTAGGAGACATGCTCTTTGATGCAACGTTTCGTAACGAAAACTCCGCTCAGTAATGACTAGTGACGCAGAGTTCTCAGTAGTAGGAACAGAATCACCCCTGTATATGCTGTTAAAAGACGGGGTGTGCAACGTCACCTCCGAGCGACCGAGCCCAGCCTGCTCAGGGAAGCCACCCATGGACGACCAAACTGGACTCACGGCATACGGGTCCCTTGCTTCACGTAATAGTTTTTCGACGGGCCACGAAGCACATGGGTTTTGGATTTTGGATTGATGTGTTGAAGCTTTTTCAAATGTGCACCGTACTTCACCGAAATCTGTTAGAAAACGTTGTTTTCGGATTGTTAACAGGCCAAAGTTTTACGGCTTCGCCATGGCTCGTATGATTTATCGTGGCAACTCTCGAAGCGAGGGGCTGATTGACCCGGGCCGAACTGTCAGAGCTGCCAATTTATTAAGCTTACTTGCTGGAAACCGATCTCAGTAGCTGTCTCGCAGATCGCCTGTCGGATTGGAGGGTGCGTTGGCACCCTTCTCCACACAGCCAGGTTAATACGAGCTCGGGTAGTTGCCGATCAACGGCTGGGCAACAGTCCCTACCTAGGTAGGGGTGTACAAACATCTGTGGCTCGCGTGATGCATCGTGTTCCTTGGCGGCCAGCTGACCTGTCAAGCCCTCCAAATGGGCGAGAAGACTCCATTGGAAAGTTCGTGATGCTGTAAGACGTATATGCCGGGCGTCGGGGAAAGCCGTTCTTGGATCCTCATGACGCTCTGAGCAGAGGAGACGCGCCGAGTAATCCGCTACCTAACGAGACGCATGTCTCTGAACAAAACCGAATTTGGCGTTGGGATCGCGATACTCCAAAGGTATAAATTGACCATGCCCAAGCAGCATCTTCTGTCCTAGTTGTTCTCTCAGCATCGTCAATCTCGTCAAGCCTCTGCCTTCTACCTAAAGCACATTGCGCTCCTACATCACATTCGCTTGCAGATTAGCCGAGATCTTCCTTCATCAGCCATGCATTCCTACACTCTTCTCGTTGCAACCTTTCTCTCAGCCGCCGCTCTTGCGGCCCCGTCTCAGGCCAGGGCGAACTCGGTTTCCATGATGGCTGCCGCTCAACAGTGGACCATTACCGGTCTGCAGAGAACCTGTGATGCAGCGGACACAACATGCACGTGGTCATTCGGCATCAACAATGGTACAGGCACTACGCCGTGCACCGAAGTCGTTACGGGATCACCAGCGTCTCAGACCAACGGTGGACCAGCTACATGTGGGGTAGGTCGTCTTCACACCGTTATGATATCTAGAAGTACACACTAACTGGGCTTCGTCAAAGGTTTATACGGTCACTTCGGGCTGGAGTGGCCAGTTTGGTCCCGGCAATGGCTTTGTACGTTCTTCTCCCTCTTGGTTTCCGTAAACAGAATTGGAAGAATGATGACAAAGGGGGGTCTCAATGAAAATTACTAACTCACGAGACTCTAGACAACGTTCGCAGTGGTCAACTATCCCGCGAAGTTGATCGTCTATCCGGCCTACACCGACGCACAAATTATCAACGGCACGGTCGTGACTCCTGACCAGAGCTACACCCCCCAGACTCTGTCTTGAGGAGAAATCTGAGGACTCTTAAGGATTATGTGTATGATCAAAGGTCGGCTTGAGTGGATGGCGATATGATTATGAGCTGAAGACACAAACTTTTCATCGACACAGGTAATAATGAATAACTATTGTTGTAAACATTCAAATAGCACTCAGACTTGAGCAAAAATTACTATCATTTTTTCCCTTCATATTGCTTCTACCTGTAGGCAAACAAGTAACGGGACCGTTGAGGAGTAGCCTCAAATTTCAAGTACGAGGCCTAATATTAATGCAAGTAGACAGGATTATCTGCTGCCATGAAATCCCAGAGCTTATACAAGCATGGCAAGTTTGATCAAATATTCCGGAAGATTAGAGTACAAATACATGTTGTTTACTTTTTGTATCCAGGGTCCTAGCATATCTATACTGCCAAGTTAAAGTTTTATGGCCTTAGTCTTAATTATTGTGTCTGGCATAAACGTGACAGCTGCGCCATGTCTACCTAAGTTATGCCCCTTTATCATAGTAGGGCACCAGACTCTGGAGAGCAACCCGCAACCAGCAAGTCGGGACACTCAACAACTGAAGACTTCAGTCTTCTGCCAAGGCTCGTACAACAATGCCTGGGCAATCCCAGGTCGTGATGACGGTGCATTTTCTCCGATCGTGTTAGGCAGCTGGAAGCCCGACTCGGACAGAACCTGATGATGATGGGAGAACCCTGTAGAACTCCGGAGTCGCCCAGGAACGTGTCAGTCATATCAATGCAATCCCACTGGTGTGAACCCTTAATGCTGTGCCTGGCGCTTGATAGGTTGTCACAAACAGCAACACCACCATCCAGAGGCCTATAATGGGCGCTAATAGTACTCGCGAGACCTCTCCAATATGATTCAGCCAATGCACTCCCAAAGCCAAGAGCTGAGACGAAGGATTTACCCCAGGTATAGGCAAAGTATAAAACGGATGCGCAGCCCATCAAATCGGTTTCGGATTCAGTCCTTTGATCGCCGATACGTCCTTTCCATCTTCCACGGGTGTATATGAAGTCCTTTTGAAAGTGGGCTCCCGCAGGACCAAAACCAGATCGGCAGTGCAGCACTGAGACGACAAACCACAGAAGCCTCCACAATCAATTAGGACAGGCGCAGTCTGAACACAGAATGTCCCAAGACCGAGACATCACTGCCAGTGGCAGCCTGGTCCTGGTGACTGGAGCAGCTGGAGCTTTGGCAAGCGCGATTGCGACTGAGTTTGCCAAAGAAGGACATGACCTCCTCCTTCACGACTATGTGCCCGTTGAGGAAACGGAGATAGCCGTCAAAGCTGCCAACTCCAGCGTCTCGGTGTCTTCAGTAACCGGAGACATCCTCGATCCAAGCTTTGCTGGCAAGCTATTCGATGCTCTCGGATCCCGCCGTATTCGGGTTCTGGCTCACGCCGGTGGTGTCACGCCTTCGCGGAAAGACGGACAACACATCTTCGAGACCAACTTTACAGCGACAAAGAAGTTGGTAGAGACCTTCACACCGAGATTAGAGGAGGGCGGTGTGATCATCCTCATCGCTTCCCTCGGAGGAACATTCATCAAAAACATGGTGGTCGACTTCGGTGCGAAGCGTCACGCCAGAGGATCATGGTCACCCACCGTCTGGCTATTGAGCAAGACACATTACACTTCCTACGCTGTTTCAAAACGTTGTATTCAGCTTTATGTCAGGCAGAAGGCGGCAGAGCTCTCGCCTTTGGGTGTCCGTATTGTCAGTGTGTCGCCCGGCCTCGTCGAATCGGACGAGACTGAGGCGCGTGGGGGCGATCCAGCCCTGACCACGTTCCTTGGACATGCTCCGATGAATCGCTTCGGCCGTCCAGACGAGATTGCCTCTGTCGTGGCATTCCTGGCTTCATCCGGTGCGACTTACATCACCGGAACCGATATCGCTGTTGACGGTGGATTGGCCTCGCAGCGCTGGAAGGCCACGAGAAACACGGCTACCTCACTCGTGGCCAACAGGCTCGAAAAGCTTCAGCAGAAGAGCAATGACCGTGGCCGGAGCGCTGGTGAGGAAGCCCGTGGTCCAGAAATTACGGAGGATCAGCCAGCTGGAGACAACACTACTGCCACTCCCGGCGTCGCCTCCTCTCAGTCCTCTGCTCGTCGTATCGGCTCGGCGTTTGGCAGTATTCGGTCTCGGTTTACGAAATCGCAGCAGGAGGAATTTGGTGGCCAGCAAACACCACAGGCCGTAGAGCCTAAGGGAGGGACAACCGATACTACTGCGGCCGGGCACGGAGCGCCGGAGACGGAGAAGATCGCGGCAGAGCCCGAAACGGCCAAGGAAGAAACGGCCAAGGATGAAACGGTCAAGGAAGAAACGATCAAAGAAGAAACGGCCAAGGAAGAAACGGCCCAGGGTGAAGCGGCTGAAACTGCCGTGACTGAGGGCGTTGTTGTCCAGCAAGAGGCCGCAACGACAAACGGACAACCAAAAAATGACAGCAGCCATGGTCTGAAGTCCGCCCTCGGGAGTCTTCGTGCCAAGCTTGAGAAAATGCAGCAGGATGGCGTCACGCGGTACCAGGAGGCCCGCGAACCAGCCGTCATCAATGGAGAACAGAGTAGCCCAGCCGTCAAATCTGTGGTCGGTACTGTTCGTTCCAAGATGGAAAAGAGCCAGGACGAAAGTGTCGAGCGTGGTATGAAGGCTCAGGAGGGAGCTACCACCACAGATGGTGAAACCGCTCGGGGCCAAGGCTTCAAGTCTTCCGTCGCTACCCTTCGCGGAAAAATGAAGAGACTGCAAGAAAAGAACGCCGCTCGCGCCAAGTCAGCCTCATCAAATGGTACTCGGGACACTTCCATGGGTATCGTCGAGCCGGCCTCCGAGGCGACCGGAGATGCTCAGCCGACTACTACGGCAACCAAGGAGGAGTAACGCGAGATACCTGGGTGCAGGGGCTTGTGGATTGTTTTGTGTTCGTCGGGGACCCAAAACTATCGAAATTGCGAATAATACAGTGCTAGTATCTTGGGCATAGTTGTTTCAAGTTTGTACGAAAGTCGTTCCTTTTGGGGCTTTTTGTGTGGAAGATACGGAAAGTTGGAACAAGGTTGGCTTCGGAGATACCCTGGATACCTACGTTTTTGGTTGAGGTTCCCGTCCGACTTTACGTTCCTTAATGTCTTGTTTGGCCCTGTTGAAAGAATGTATGTGATGTGCGTGGTCGTTCGGGCTCTTCGTGTCTCATTTGTGCACCCCAGCTATTCTGTACCTACCTAACCTAGGTATCTCGTAGAAAATTGAGACTGTACTCATCAAGTAGGACAGCGTCTATTTGAGTTTTGGAGTTTTGAAGTGCTACATATTTCACTGAAGAGCGTGCAGACATGCCAGCCTGGATGAAAATGCTCGCCTCATCCCTTGTAAGTACAGTATCGTGGTGACCAGGGAAACTCAGACTGGCATGCCCCCCTCGCTCTGTTTTATATCGAAAAACAAAAAGCAGAGCTAGTTCTTAACCTAGATAGAAATATAGGAGGGAGCATAGTATAACGATGCTCTCTGAAAAAGAAGATAAGCAACCTTTACTATATATTTTCATAAGGACTAATTTAGACTAATACCCTTCATTTTCCCTCTAATATTCAGTCTCTAGTTCTAATTAGCTATTATAATACCCTACAACGTTACTTATATGCTTCTCTTAGTAGGCTACCCTACTTTTTTCCCTTCTTCGGCTATAAGCTTAAAGAGGGTATATTCTTCGGGTTAGCTCTATTAGTCTTCTCTATATTAGGCTGATGGAAGGGTTAGTGGATTAGTTACTATATATACTTAGTAGCCTAACTAAAACCAACTATTATAAAACTACTGGTAACTAAAACTAACGTGGATCATCAGTACCCGGGACATATTAGTACCCGGGATACTTTCCACTTAAAACGCCATACCCGACTTTAGACCTATTTTTTTCTATAACTAGCAATACGAGTCCAATCAACTAAAGCACGAATTATTTTAGCTATTAAAGCTCTTAGATCCGACCTAAAACTAAGCCGTCGAGCCGCTACTAAGATCTATAATATCCCTCTCTTAATACTCTATACTAGAATAGCAGGCCGAACTCCCCTTACTAAACGACGACCCGGTATATAAATAATAACTATTATAAAAAAGGAGGTAATTATTTAGAGGGTATTAGAA
>MUZH01003844.1:0-26225 GCA_003012965.1 Juglanconis oblonga | reverse complement strand
AAAAAAGAAAAAAAAACGACGAAGAATCTGGACAAACTCACCAGAACTTGCACACTAAGCACACAATCCACGCTTCGCTCCGCGACCCCGAAGTTTCCCAACACAGCCGAGTCCTCGATCCCGCAGGGCACAAGCGTGTACTTACCGTCCAGCCCGAGCTTCGTCTCCTTCAACCGTTGCACAAAAGCCGCGGCGAAAGCCGTGTTGGGCTCCACGCCGAACACATGCTCGATTTGGGAACTGTCGAACCGCTCCAGCTGGTTGCCCGTCCCCGGGCCGAGTTCGAGAACGACCCCGTGGGCGGAGGCGACGAGTTGCGGGACCGCGGTGGTGGATTCGTAGCTGGCAAAGGGTTGGCCTGAAGGGTGGTGTTGGTCGGTGGCGCCTGATGGGAAGCGAGGAAAAAAATATTGGGGTCGGGGGTGGGCGCTGAGGGTGGGTTGGAAAAGGGCGAGGAGGAGCAATGGGTTTGGCTGAATGGGGGAAGGGAGGGCGAAGGAGACGAGAGTTTATAAAAGTTGCGTTGCTCTACTTACTCACGGCCTGGTAGAACTCGGCAAAGGCATGCTCCTTGACATCGTGATTAGTCTGCCCGAAGAGGACACCGAGACGACCCCGGCGGAGATTGGCCCAAAGATCTCTGAGGTAGTCTACAAAGATTTGATCGTATTAACAATCGACACCCTCCGCCCGGGAGGCTATATGGAATGTGTGGGGGAAAGAAAGAGATAGAGAAAGAAAGGGGGCGGGGAGTGCAGTAAATGAATATAATTTGGGGTGAAAAGGGACGAGGGGGGGGGGTATGTGAAGTATCACGGAAGAATCCCTCACAATATGCTGCGTACTGAAACGGCTCGCGGATGCCGATATAATTATCGAGCCTGGCTTGGAGCCATGTTGGCAGGAAGCCGGGGGGACGGGCGTCCTCAGAAGAAGACATGACCGGTCGATATAAAGAACTGGTACTGCAAAATGGAATTCAGAGGGAGAAGGAATTAGAACAGCAGGCTGAGAAATAGAGAGAGGAGGGAAGAGAGAACAGTGGTGGATAGAGGAATGAATATATATGGGGGGCAGAAGGATTTATATGTGACCTGAGCCTTGAAACACGAAACTAGGCTGGGAGCCAACGGAAGAGAACCAGCCCAGACGACTGACGTGAGCGCGCTGGATGTAATGTGTGGACACGGACGCATTGTTATTACGAACGGGACCATTGGTCTCACGCTTTTTGCCAGGGGCCCTGCTCGTGGTCATCGTCGGGATAACCTCTGCAAGACCAACAAGAGGGTAGCATCCGCGGATGAGACCGTCGAAGTCACTGCATATGTATCAGCGTTCATTAAGATATACTAGCTTTTCATCTACTCGTCTACCGAGACTCCCAGTCACGATGCAAGGTATCAAGATCTATCTATGTGTGTATCATACTCTCATCAGCACATCTTGTCCGTATTCACATTGCCATGAAATCGGCGCCGTTCCAGCCCACCATCCTCTTCGCGTTGAGCCAAAGCTCGAATAACTTCAACTTGACCTCGACCCGCAAGAAACCAAACGATGCGGACAGCAGCCGCAGCATGTTCGAGGGCTGGAAGTATGACCCGTGCTCCCGGATCTGCTCGAGCTGCTCATTGAAGACCGTCCGCATGCAGTACCTTGCCAGGATGAGGAAATTCCGGATCGGCCCATGTCGCGTATGGAGATTCTCGTCCAGACTTCGCGTGAGGTCGTTCGTTTTCAAGATCAACAGTATCACCCGAGGTACCTGGCCAAGTAGCTGGACCAGGTCCACGAGAAGGCCCTCCTGCAGAGCTCCACCCATACTCTTCTTTTCATCCTTGGTCTTGGGCTTCATAATCGACGATTGCACAACGGTGAAATCGCGGCCCGTGATGGCGGATGCGAACAGTGGAAACTGCTCGTCCGTGATGCCAGCGACCTCCTTGGTATACTTCTTCATGCGCTCCACGTTTCCATCTATTATGGCAAGCCACATTTTGGCGTACGAACGGCGTAGGTCGGTCGGTATGTCCCGGTAGAGCCCATGGTCGTATAGTATCACGTCGAAGTTCGCGCCGTATCTCCGCGTATCGTTCTTCCGGATCGAGATGTTCCCGCCGTGGGGATCGCAGTGCAGTGGTGCGTCCTCGCCAAAGATCATCTCATTGAAAATGTGCGCCAATGTCGCAGAGACTTCATCTCGGTCGATTCCTTGCGAGTCCAGATACTCCAGATCGTCCAGCCGGTGTCCCGATTCGTTCGCCATCACGAGGATCCGCTTCTTGGCCCAGATCACGGCGGGAATAACCAGTGGTAGTTCCGGGAAATTTGCGAAGTGAGCCTTGGTGCGCATGGCGTTATCTGCCTCACACTGGAAGTCGAGTTCCTGTGGCAGTGACAAATCCATCTCTTTTGACAGCCACTCTAGATCGTACTCGGGGAAGAATCGCTTCAGTGTTGAGAAGGTGTACCTCGTCAGGGCAAGGTCAAGATGTGACCACTGTGCCAGGGTCGGGTGCTGAACCTTCACTGCCACCTTCTGTCCGGTCTCCTTGATGGTGGCCAGGTGGACTTGCGCCAATGAGGCAGCTCCTATCGGATCACGGGCGAAGTCGGAAAAGTAGTCGGTCAAATCCTCTCCTGTATCCCTCTTGAACATCTCCTCAATCGACTCGTATGATGACACCGGGCACTTGTCCTGCAGTGGTATGAAAGTGGACGTCCATTCCGTGGGCAACAAGTAGTTCATGGCGCTCTGTAGTACCTCGTCAGCGATAAATCTTGGACGGGGCTCATTGTCGTGGGTTATACCAAGTGTTGCCCCAGCTTGATGAATATGCCACCATTCTTCTCTAATACCCCAAGTGTCCTCTCTGCGCATCTCTTGTGGCAAGTCTTCAACAGCGTGTCTTTCTCTTCTGGGTCGGTGGTCTTATCTCGCGAGTTTAACGTCGTCCGGTAACTGGAACGCCCCAAATCAGCTTCTGATCCAGCAGGAAGGAGGCCAGACGACCGACTTACTCATTTATGCAAATAAACAGAGCCGAGGCAACCCTGCCAGCCCGCTGAGAGCCTTCGAATATGCCCTTGATGTCGTCTCCGACAGCCAAGACACTTGCCCCTGCTACTCCAGCACTGGCGTAGAGAAGCACTCTTCCTCTCGGCGACGGAGGGGGCCTTGTTGTTCTCGAAGAGTAGGACCGTCTATTCGAGCCATATTGCCGGGCTACGGAGGGCCGGTTCGGGACTGTGTTGGTGAATTGGCCGCGACATGAGGTACACGTCCAGGATGCCGGGCGTGTCGACACGCGACGGAGCAACGCCGCAGATATTGAGGAGTTCATGCTCGAAGGTCGACATTGATTTGAGTAAGGAGAGGAAGCGTAAAGACTCAAGTTGAAAACACCAAAGGAAACACGTCCATCTTTCCACGACAGAAAATAAAGGAACTAAACACAGGAGGCAAATTCTCGGAGCAAAAAAGGACAAAACGTCCAGTCAGGCCTGAAGTTGCCGTCTCGTGGTACATGCCAAGCGGATTTTTTGCCGCAAACTGCCAAGGAAGCTCGGATCGTCAGCCGAAGAATTCAGGGCCGATCAGCGGAGCATCGGGGACCCTCGTCTTCCCGGCCGAGGTCCATTCCTTCCCGTTCCTGATCCTGATCCTCATCCTGACCCACGACCATCACAACTTCCACCTCTACGACTCTGGCTGCCAAGTGCCCGGCGAAGCAGAGGAGCCACGCCTGGCACTGGTCTCGACAATGAGGACGGCGTGCACTCATACTCCCCCGTCCGCGCTCGGTTCGGACAGGTTTGGACAGGTTCGGACAGGTTTGGACAGGTTCGGACAGGTTCGATCTAGCACTTCAAATGCGAATGGCTTTTCGATCTTCAGCCAGATCGTCGTCTGAACAGCTTGGGGGGTGGGATTCTCACGAGAATCGCTTGAGAAATATCGAGCCTGGGTATTCACATGGTATTCCGTATCTAGCACCACAAGCCGTCCTCAACAATGCTATCCACTTATCCAACGTCTCGTTCCAACGTGGGACCTAGAACATACCTGGCTCGAAAGCGCGTCTTGGGCCAGCTTCTACCCACATGCAGTCGAGTCCTTGCATCTTACTTTGTACCGCACAAGAAGACACCATCTGCATCGCTTCACAGACCCAAAAATATGCGGAAATGGATGTCTGGTATTCTCACGTCAAACTGCATCACCCCACTTCTCCCCCCCCCCCGGGCGGGCCTAGCTGCGCAGCTAATCTCCAGTCGCAACCGTCCCAGCACTGCCCTTACGAAGTAGTAATCGTGAAACTAGGCAACCTCGGACTCGGCGACTCAGCTCGTGGGCTATGCACAAACGAGCCGGCTCCCGGGCTCATAAGCTTGGGGCTCGACGGTGCCGAGTCCAGATTCGATGTCCAATGAAGGATATTCTTCTTGCCCTTGTACTTCGTCGGCTTGGACCCCTCAACAACCGACCGATCGTCCTCGGTATCAAACCCGTCCTCCGTGTCCGACAGCTCCATGCCCCGTGAACGTTCCCGGTCCTCCACCTCACGGTTCTCCTGCTCGATCTCGTGGAGCGTCTTGGCCTGCTTCCACGGCATTGGGCTCTGCGGAAGCGGCGTTGAGCGCCCGTCGCGCGGCGGCGGGGCGAAGTCTTCGCTGCGTATGGCGAGGAAGTGGTCGTGGTGCACTGCGGGAGGCGGCCGTGCGATGAGGAGGTTCATGCGCTTGCAGGTCAACTTGAGGGCCTTCTCGTCGCGCGGGTCCAGCTTGGTGGTGATGTGCTTGAGGAGGTCGAGGGGGAGGGTGAGTATCGATTCTCTGCTGTTCACTAGGGCCATGTTGTTTGTCGAGTTGATATGGATGGGCTGGAAATCGATGTGTGTGTACTTCAAACTTTGACGCCTTCGTGATATGATGAAGCAAAACAACGATGCAGCGCCTGGTTATCAGAGAGAAATGATCTCGGTTAACGAGGCAAAAGAAATACAAGGCTGGGCGTAGGCGTTTTAGCGGTCACGTTGCCGTTTTACCAGGACGCAGCTCGACGCTCTGCTGGCCAGCTCTGACAGCGCGCATTGCGTTTCTGAGGAGGCATGATCGCTGCATTGGCAACTCTGCGGCATCCAATGTCAGGGTTCTTCTGATGAGAGGAAAGTTTAAGCGGCCACGCTCCCGGCTAAGGCGTCACCCCTGAACTTCGTGCCTTGGCCCCCTAACGGCTGTCATTGGATACAGATACGGCTTCTGGATCTTTTAGTAGCGACATCGACTTTCGCTTCTTCATGTCTTGTGGTGAAGACGCTTCTGCTTAAGGGGATTTTCTCTTATGGTTCAAGAAGATACAATGTGGCACATGCGTACGCACACCTTGAGTGCTGAGCCTTCAACGAGAGTCTCCGTATGAACGTAGGCAGAGAGACACAGAAGAGACGGAGAGGGACAGGGAGAGTGAGCTTTTGACCTCGTGGGAACATATGCAGAGTGACTAGAGGATGTCCGGGAGAAGATGAAGCAGAGGCTCCAGACGTTCTGCCAGACGTTCTGCCAGAAGTCTACTGCTCATGTTATCCTCTCGGTCTACGGTAGCTCGTCGTATAGTTGAAAGTCCTTCGATATGGATCGTCCGCGATTGTAGGCCCTTCCGTTTGTGGAAGCGCTTCCGGAACTGTACCTAAGATTTTCGAGGCGAATTCTGTGGAGTAGGAAGGTATATCTTGTCGGTAACGCCATGATGGTAGAGTACTGACATTCGGTAGCCGTCGAAGATGTGGTAATGATGAGTGCCAGTGTAGTAGGACTGTCAATGAATGTCTGGTCTTCGTGCTCTGGGCTTGCTGTGTCCTGGACGCTGAAACATGACCTGGCCTTAAAGTTGTTCTGCCCTTTTGCAATTAGATCCTAGGAGGCAAGAACGGAAATACAGATATGAGCTTAATAAATTATAATTGAGCAGGCAGCTTGTCAGACCTTGGAAGAATGTCCACAGGGGGGGTATCAGCGCACCCTGTGCCCAGCAGGGTGGCCAGGTGTGCAGGAAAAAGGTGTGGATATCCGCTCGAGGATATGTTCAATATATAAAACCCATAGAGGCGAAGGTGTGGAAAGCATCGCCAGGTCCACATAGTTTAAGAAAAGTACTGGCTTTGAAGCCAGAGTACAAAATGGAAGGAGGTACTCCTGGGGAAGCAAGTCACACACCTTCACGGGACTTTCATGATGGGGCCAGAACAGATGCAAATAAAACAAATAACAATAACCAGTAGAGGGCCCCAGGTCCTGGGTAGGTGCTTTGTTCAACGTACAAGTAATTCCACTGCTATCGGTTGCATATGGATTGCAGGAGCCACGGTCCAAAAACTGTTTGCCTCAAACCAAACACAACCTGCAGACGATTTTCCCTAGGTACGTTAACTGGACTATTCTCTTATTCCTACTTTCCAACTTCCATTGAAAAGCACCGACGAAGGCATTCCTGATCTACCTCCACATCAATGACACTTGTTCCAAGACTTTCACCAACCTTACGTTGCCATGAAGATCATCATCTCCACCGTGCTGGCCACCCTGGCCACCGCCATCATTGCGCAAGGTCTGGATGCTCTCGACCGTGCGAAGATTAATCTCACCACCATGGTAAATTTGCATCTTGCTGATGATGCCGTCGATATCCTGCTCGGTCATGGCATCTGGACTCCTGATGTCAACAACCTTACCGAGCTTGCTGCTGACGTCGACGGTAACCTCACCGAGCTTGCTGTCTACCTTGCCGATGCCGTCGACCTGACTGCGGAGGAGCAGAAGTTCAGTAAGTTCTTTACCCTACCATGGTTTCCTTCAAGGTTGTCCCCAACTTCTTCATCAGAGATGGCTTGATTCACAAAGGTTCCCCGCTTTGGACCTCTTCTGACAGCCTTTGCTGACCGCGAGTTGACCAGACGAGTCGGGCCTGGATGTGAACGATCTCTTCAGCCTCTCCCTCAAGAACATCTCCATCAAGGATGCCCCCAACGGCTATGGTGTCGACTGTGGCCACTGTCACCTGTGTGAAGAGGCATGTGTTGCGTGCATCTTCTTTTGGCCTTTCCTGTGGATGTAAGTTGTACCTCCTCCCTCTACCAACCTTTTGACGACAAAACCACAAGATAAAAAGAAGGGTGGTTCTAAGATCACTGCCGACTTATCTCAAGCTGCGAGGGCCTTTGTCAGAGGCAGAGCTGGTGCTACCACTGTGACTGATGGATTCGCCTACCCACCGGACTCCTGGTAGTTCGCAAGAGAAGAGCCACTGCGCTTGCAGGGTGTTATTGAGGATGGAGAGTTCCACATTGCCGACGAAATTGAGGAACAGACATAGGATGATATGAAGAAATGACATGGTCTTTGTCCTTCTGCTGAGGATACTGAGCACAGTTCATACCTTGGCACGAATTCCAAGTGCCCCACCAGCTTGTGAAGGATCGGGCAAGATAACATGACAAGGCCGGACGAGGATAGCCGAATCTCACCATGGTGGCATGTTGGTGCACTGTAAATGAAGAGACTCACTCCGAGGCCAGCTAACGTGTCATGATGACAATCCTCCTTCCTTTTTCCTCTCAAGCATACCTGATATGTGCCGCCCATGCAGGAAACGTCGTCATGGAACGAGTCAACCTCCCGGACTTTTAAGACCGCCTTTGCACAACATCCATAAAAGCGAAACCACTCGGCTACCCACGTGCAGCTAGCGTTGAATAATCTTGATATCCGACTTGAAGGGGGTCCAGAACTTGTATTTTCTCCGTGGACGGACCGCAGCTGTCAAGTCCACATTGAGGAGTCCTAGACCTATTCAGCCCTATAGAAAGACGGCCCAGCGCATCGACCCCGGCCACAATTTGATGATGCGTGCCCCTGGTGGGAGATTAGTGAGTGGCTTTTCTCACCACATTTGGGCTGTTTCCTAGGACGTGTCTGCAGTTCAGAGTCGATACGCTCTCCATCATGGAAATAGCAGATCTTATCCCTAGGATTTTGTGCCCCTGGCCATGATTCTTGAGCATCGGCACACTTATAAAGAGTCATCCATGTAGCAAGGCCTCCAGCTGCCTGCTCGCGTAACAACAGTCACTCTTACCTTTCCTCATTTACCATCTTCGTTTGTTTTGTCTTGACTCTGATTCTTGTTTCCCTGACGGTCACTACCATCCGGTTCCTTTCTTTCGTCTCAGTGTAGACCTTGCTCCTTCCTGGCCGAAGGCTTGCCCATCTATTCGCCTGGTAGCTCATCACATTCGTGCTTTTCAATATCATGAAGTTCCAAGCCGTGCTCATGGCCATCTCGGCCATCTCTGCCGCCGTGGCATGCCCTACCAAAAACAAGCCGCATCCATCCTCATCCAATTCCGTCGCGCCGGAGGCGACCAAAGCAACCACCTCCGTCGCTTCCTCTGCCAGCCCGATTTACAGCACCGTCTCTCCCAGCTCTTCGGCTGCTAGCAGCGCCGCGGCATCCTCTTCTGAAGGCAGCGAGAACACGTTGTCCAGCACCTCGTCCTCCTCCAACAGTACCGTCAATGGCGAGGCCACATTCTATGGCGGGAATCTGAGCGGAGGCGCTTGTTCCTTTACCACGATGTCAACCATCCCCAACAGTCTGTACGGCACAGCCTACTCTGGTGCCGTCTGGGACAATGCCGCTCAGTGCGGCGCCTGTGTGAAGGTCACTGGGCCGAACGGAAACTCCATCACAGCCATGGTGAGATGACCTTTCTGTTTTCAAACTCTTATCTCCTCCGGAACTTTCCTTCAGAGCCTCAGATGGAGTTAGCTGTCACTAACACCGCTCCAGATCGTCGATGAGTGCCCCGAGTGCGCTGAAGGTCACCTCGACCTCTTCGAGTCTGCCTTCCTCGAGCTGGGCACCGCTTCCGAGGGCATAATAGACATCAGCTACGAGTTCGTCTCGTGCGGCATCACCTCGCCGCTTGTCCTCCACAGCAAGTCCGGGACGTCGGCGTACTGGTTCTCCATGCAGGTTGTCAACGCGAACGGGGTGGTCGATAAGCTCGAAGTCAGCACCGACGACGGCAGTACGTGGCAGAGCACTACGCGGACATCGTACAACTTCTTCGAGAACAGCAGCGGCTTTGGAACGGATACTGTCTCTGTGCGTGTGACGAGTGCGAGTGGTACGACGGTGACGGTAAGTGATGTCAGTGTGGCCAGTGATTCGCAGACTACTGCGGCGTCGAATTTCTGAGCCAGCCCTGGGGAGCGATGCGCTGTTGAGATTTTGACGGGCGGATGAACACAATTTTCTTCTGCTGTATATATTAGTATGGACATCCGGTTTTGTCCTAGCCCGAGAGCGCAGCATAGCCAGCTTGCTCAGAGCATTTCTCCTGGCTCGAGTTGGAACTGCCCTGAGGACGGACGGACAGCCTCCCTTAAGCTGCTTGTCGTTAGCAATGAATACGCAAGCATGTTCACTCGACCAGCCAAGAAAGTCAACGAAATGATCCGCCTGGTGGCCTGTTAATCGTCGTTTGGGAGGCGAGCAAACTCGAGTAATAACCCGTGAGCAGCAGACTCGCTGACAGAGTGGTGTGAGCATGAGAACCAAAACAAGTCATTGGCGCTTGCGTAAAGAGATTAGTCGACAATCTCCATTGCTAGCAGGGGAGAGGCAAAATGGGTGGTACCTCAAATTGATGCTCGTGATGGGGCCGGCGACTGAATTGTGAAGAGGTGTGCAAGGTGACGACCGCAACCGGCATGAGGATTCCCGCAAGTCAGTCCACTGGGCATTGCCGGCCGCAGCCGCCACTGTGAAGGCCCGCTTAATTTAAGTGTACATGTACAAGCAGGGATCCCCGACGCGCTACGCGTTTTCCAACGCTACATCACCGACGGTCCTTTGACCGACCGATGATGCAAATGTACTTTCCACTCAACATGTCATAACAATCCACTCTCTTCTTTCATCATTGTTCCAGTACGCGACACTCATTGTCGCTCTTCACCTCATCCAAACAGAATGCTTAGCACAATGCCTCTCCCGATCTACCGCGACGAGCAACCCCCTCCAGTCTTCAGCGCGTCCAGCCCCTACCGACCCGCGATATCCTCCCCTCTGTCCTCCAGCCCTATCCGTCCCTCGCCGCCTCTTTCACCCTGTGATCCGAACATACGACGCGATGTCCAGTCCTCCCCTGTCTCCGCCCCCGCGCATCGACTACCGAACTTCGGCGGAAGCAGCAGCAAGTTCGCGGCGCGTCCGTCGCGGCCGAACCCAGTCAACCAGAAGCGCGAGGCGGCGCAGGAGGGCCGGCGGAAGCTGTTCCTCAAGAATGTGCGGCAACGTGCAGAGGATCGTCGGTGGGAGATGCGTGGTGGGGAGCAAGAGGTACGTCGCTCTCTGGAGCACGCAAGCTATTGGGGGAGGGCCAGGGGGAGGGGCATTTCCATTGACAAAATGTCGGATCACAGCTATTGAAACTTGAGTGGTTCTCGCTCAACAAAGACCTCCGCAAAGCCAAGAACGCCGAAGTCGAGGGGATAGTATTCGATTCCGATATCGAGGATGCGGCGCGCCTGCGCGAGGAGATGATGCGGAAGCCGAGAGCGTTGGGTATGATAACTGAGGCGAGCTGGGAGGAGGGTCGGGACCGGCAGGATGTGGATATGGATGCCGACGATAAGCTGGTGGATATGTTTGAGCAGGAACAGCAGGCGGAGCTGGAGGCGATGGCGTCGTCGATACCGGGGCAGTCCTCGAACGACAAGCCGGCTGATTCGCCGCAGTGGTCGGATGATGAGGATTACGATGCGCTCTTTATGGATTACCTCTCGCGGGAGGAGCGGCAGCAGATGGCTCACAGTCAGGACGTGGCTTCGACGGGAGAGATGGATCTGTCATGATGGACTTGCAGAAAGTCTGTGCTTTTCAGTTGGTTGGCATCTTGTCTGGAGTCTGGATAGGTTGGCATCATGTGGCCACCACTGGGCGGCGTTCCAAGATTAGGTCAGGGTTTCACGAAATCAATCAGCCTTGCATTTACTGGCAGGAGGGGTATATCTCTGTAGTTCCATCCAACACGATTGCTGCTGTTGAACCAGTTTCACTGCGGATTGCAAGACTCCATGTCAGGAGCACCCAATGCATCTTGGGCAGATGGCATATCCCCTACTAGATCTGGCGGTGGTGATCCGGCGGCTTGCATCTAAGAAGGATCTGGTGTCAGTATTCCGTGAATGCGTCGACTCGCCTCCAGAAGTCTCACTCACCTTCTGCATCCTCTCCACAATGTACTCTCTATCCGCGGCGTTCGAGTCCGAGTAGCCACTCTCCTCAAACTTGCCCACGATCTCACGTACCAAGCCCTCCTGCAGCTCATACCGTGTTTTATCCTCTGGGGAGATCGTCTCCCGGTTCTTGTCCATCCACTCCGGGAACTTGTCGTTCAGCTCCTTCATGGGCTCGTACAAGATGTCCTTGTTGGTCAGCTGCTCCATCATGCCGAGCAGCATCTTGCTGAACTCCTCCTCGCTGCCCTCGATCCCGCCCTCACCGCCCATCTGCCTCAGCATTTCCGCCATGAAGTCATCTGAGCCTTCGGCTGCCGCCGCCGCCGTTGCTGAATCGCCAGACGCTTGCATCCGTTCCATGGTCCTACGAATGGTCTCCTGAAAGTCGGCGCCGCCGGGGGCTGTGGATGCTGATGAGGCGGGGTCGGCCCCGCGTGATATGCCTGGTGCCGGCGCAGAGGCGGATGGTGGTGAGGTCTCGCCCCCTGCTGCTGCTGCGGCGCCCAACTCCTTGAAGATGCTCTCGAACTGGGCTTGCATTTCCGGCTGGTTGGATGTTAGTCTCAGAAGTCTGTCATTGATGAGGCAGTGAGTGACAATACCGAGCCCTCGATCTCCCCCATCAGCTCAGCCATGCCGGCCTGAAGTTGCTTCGCAAAGTCGTCATCTGAGAGAACGGTTTCATCCACCTTCATCGCCGTCGGGTCTGTAGCTGGAGGGGAGGGTGGAGGTTGCAGGTCCTGTGGGGCAGCATCTGGTACTTGAGGCTTCTTCGAGTCGATCTTGACATCTTTGAAGTCATCCAGCATATCTACACCGTGGTGGTCAGCATGGTTGTAATGTGGACCCGGAAGGATGAGTATCACATGCCGTCCAGATCGTCCAAGTCATCCTCGTCTGGGTCCGGGACGTCTTCCATCTCCCCTGACTTCTTGTCGTCAGATGCCTTGGAGATGAGTTTTGAGGGCTCAGGGGCCTCTGGTTTGGATGTCATCGTCACAGTGGTCCCCAGTACGAACTGCCGAGTGCGAACACAGATATGGCAAGTTCCGATATCGTTGACCCGGGATCAAGATGGGCACGTGAAGAGATTCAAGTTGCAAGACAGAGCCAGGCTCATTTGGCTCCAGCAGAAGAAGGTTCTTGTCAGTAGACACCTTAGAAGGAAGCAGACGGTATGGATAATGGAGAGAATGTTTAGCAATGTTGTCACAAATCACGCACAAGTCGTTCAGGCGAGTTTGCAAGGAGTCTTGGGTCTCGACAGTCTCATCCATACTATCAGACAACCGAGGCCTGGGACTGGCAGGGATGGATGAACTTTGTCCAAGCGTCGTCGGATCCCCGCAGCCGGGATGATCTATCGCAGGGGTCTGGTATAGTGGGGCTCTGGGGTTCCGTCCAGCAGCTTTGAAGTTCCGTCTTCCCCCTCCTAGTGCTGAATTTCGGCGCTAGTTTCTGCCCACATCTTAGGTAGCAGCACGTTGGTGAAAGAGTCGTAAGGTTCAAGGCTCCGGCGACTTGACAGGGCAGATCTCACACCTTCACGTCAAAAGAACCACTGGCAACCAGCTTCAGCCTCATTTCTTTGGCGACTTCTGACTTCTGTCTTTTCTGACAAGTCAAGCCTGGATCTTTGAGCCTTTTCCTCTCTTTCAGCACGTTGAAGGGATACATAAGCCTTCCTGTGTCCAACAATCGCCACTACAGTCCACCAGAGTTCTCTGCCCCTCCTCCTTCGCCTCGCGTGTCTCTTTCGCACGGGCTGGTTCGAAATCAACCGTGTCAGTTGCCTACATAGCTTCCGGGCCCCGGCCAATACAACCACCTATCAACCTTCTGCTCAACTTCGCATCTGTCACACAACTGTTGAAGACACCAACCACAACCATGTCTCTGTGTCAGAATCGGCTCAACGAAGAGCGGTAGGTCTGACCAACGATTTGCACTGGTCTGGCACAGATTACTGATTTGTTGGATAGAAAGCTCTGGCGCAAAGACCACCCTTTTGGATTCTATGCGAAGCCCAAGCGCAACCCTTCCGGTGTGCTCGACATTAAGGAATGGGAGTGTGGCATCCCAGGCAAGGAGAAGACCATCTGGGAGGGTGGTCTGTTCAAGCTCGTCATGGTCTTTCCCGAGGAGTACCCTACCAAACCCCCAAAGTGTATGTCGCCTGATTTTCTTCTCTTCCTCCCAAGTATGTCAACACGTATGACTGACCTATCCACCCACAGGCAAATTCACTCCTCCACTGTTCCACCCCAACGTCTACCCTAGCGGCACCGTCTGTCTGTCGATCCTGAACGAAGAGGAGGCGTGGAAGCCCGCCATCACCGTCAAGCAGATCCTCCTCGGCATTCAGGACCTCCTGAACGACCCCAACCCCGAGTCGCCCGCCCAAGCCGACGCCTACAACTTGTTCAAAAAGGACCGCATCGAGTACGAGAGGCGCGTGAAGCGGGTCGTCAAGGAGAACCCGGCTCCTTAGAAGGGGCCAGGAGGAAAACTGCCGCGGGGGAAGAATTGAAGGCAGTCTCAGAGGAAAAGTTGCAAGCACTCCTGGACTTTGTGACATTGACGTGTCCGAAAGGTCGCTCGGAACGATGGTGTAGCTGCTGGATTTTTTCTTTTCTTTTCGGAGTTCAGGAAAGGGGTGGATACCACATCAGAGAGGGTCGGCTCATTGCATGCCATGGAGTTCTAAATGCGATGGTTTTCCGGTGCACTTGCGCATCTTCTCTACAGGGTCTTGAACAACGATGAGACGATAATATGCATTCAGCATTTTGCAAATCCCATGTTCGTCAGCCTTGATTTCTTCTAGTCTTCTTCATGTCTCTGCCTTGAAAGTCCGCGTCTCGGTAACAATGCGAAGTCGTTCCATGTGCTAGGTTCGTACTGACTAACATTCGACCGCATGCCGGCATACCAGTACAAATACCACTTGATCTGCGTGGCTGCAGCAAGCGGCCGCGGTAAAATGCAGAATGCCTCGGAGGTCACCGCCTCCACGGAATCATCACCAACGCTATATTTGGCGTCTTTATGCTTACTTCGTATATTTTGGTATGAGGCTCACCGCAGTTTGCAAACTCCCGGCTTGGTCTCAGGCCCCAAATTCCTTATCAGCGTATCAGTCGCCCTCGGGAAGGTGACTCGTCGACCCGGTATCGGACAAGGAGCTACTTCATAGTGATGCCCCAAAAAAAATAATTGTGGTCTTTACGTACATCCTCTTGTATGAGAGATACGGAGTCGAGTTGTTCTCTTAGCAAATCGAAACGCGCTTATTCCTCCTGTGACTCAGTGGACTGATACTTCCCAGCTCAAAGAACTTTGCCCTCTGCTCAATTAGATTTGCTTCTTGAACTTCTTTCTTTCACACCTCGCTCTCCTCTGGCGCGAACAGATACCCTGGATTCTTCCGTCGCCCGTCACAGTCGCATTCCTCCTTTGAGAGTCAATTTCTCCCATCCATACCAACATCACCCCCAGATAAAGTCGTCAAGATGTGTGGAATATTCGCGTGTCACCAGTGAGTTCTGCTTCCCGCTGACGATCGTCGTGGAGGGGTATTTTTGTGCCCCTCCATCACATGAAGACTCGCGATGCAGCAAGCCTGACAAGCCCTCTGCAGACATCCCGACGTACTGAAATTCAAGCCGACTGCTCTGAAGCTCTCGAAGGCGTATGTAATCCTGTCCACTGTCGAGGGACAATCAATTGACTCGGAAACTGCAGAATTCGTCACCGGGGACCCGACTGGAGTAAGAATTGAGTCACACGGACACTGGCGCAAAAAGTTCAACAAGCTGATCACTTTGGGGTTGTACAGGTGGAAGCTGCATTTGCAACAACACGAGTATGGATATACCACAGGGGAACACACAGAAGAGTTGCGCAAGCCTTGCTGACGTTGCGCGACAGTTCTGTGCCATGAACGGTTGAGCATCGTGGGAGTTGGTGAGTTGTACTCCAGAACACTACCACGACCATCGGATCTGATGAACGAGCAGACAGCGGCGCCCAGCCCCTGACCAACGCGGATGACAGCATCATCCTCGCCGTCAACGGCGAGATCTACAACCACAGATTGATCCGAAAGAGCCTCAAGAAGCCGTACCACTTCAAGACACACTCCGACTGCGAGGTTGTCATTCCTCTGGTGCGTTCATATACCCCTGGAACCCCAGGAATACAAAGTCGTTGACAGACCATAGTACTTGGAATATGGCCTCGACGCACCCAAGTACCTCGACGGCATGTTCTCCTTCGTGCTGTACGACAAGAAAGAGGACCGCACGATAGCCGCGCGCGACCCGATCGGCATCACCACCCTCTACCAGGGATGGTCCTCCAAGGAGCCCGGCACCGTCTACTTCGGCTCCGAGCTCAAGTGTCTGCACCCCGTATGCGACAGGATCGAGTCCTTCCCTCCCGGACACATCTACGACAGCAAGACTGGCGAGTGGACGCGGTACTTCGACCCAACGTGGTGGGACGGCTCCAAGGTGCCGCAGACTCCCGTCGACCTCAAGGCCATTCGCGAGAAGCTGGAGAGGTCCGTCCGGAAGCGATTGATGGCAGAGGTGCCGTACGGTGTGCTGCTGTCCGGTGGTCTGGACTCGAGTCTGGTTGCATCTATCGCCCAGCGCGAGACCCTGCGCCTGAAGAAGGCTGCCCTCGCTGCTAACGGCGGCGTGGAGCCGCAACCTGGTGACGAGGACAGGGGCGAGGGCTTGGTTGGCATTGATGACGAGAACAAGTTGTCTACCGTCACGTACCTACCCCAGCTCAACTCCTTCTCCATCGGTCTCCCTGGCTCTCCCGACAACGAGGCCGCGCTGAAGGTCGCGAAGTTCCTGGGCACGAAGCACCACGTCATGACTTTCACTATTGAGGATGGTCTCAATGCGTTGTCGGATGTCATCTACCACCTGGAGACCTACGATGTGACGACCATCCGCGCATCGACGCCCATGTACCTGTTGTCGCGCAAGATCAAGGCCATGGGTATCAAGATGGTGCTCAGTGGTGAGGGAAGTGACGAGATCTTTGGAGGCTACCTGTACTTTGGTCACGCGCCCGACAAGGACTCTTTCCACGAGGAGTGTGTTCGCCGGGTCAAGAACTTGCACCTGGCAGACTGCTTGCGCGCCAACAAGTCCACTTCTGCATGGGGTCTCGAGGCGCGTGTGCCCTTCCTGGACAAGGAGTTCCTGGAGACATCTATGAACATCGACCCCGCGGACAAGATGATCACCAAGGGCCGGATCGAGAAGTACATCCTGCGCAAGGCCTTTGACACTTCTGACGAGCCCGAGACCGAGCCCTATCTGCCAGACGAGATCCTGTGGCGCCAGAAAGAGCAGTTCTCGGACGGCGTTGGGTACGGCTGGATCGACGCGCTCAAGGATACTGCAGAACAACAGGTCACGGACGAGATGATGAAGAACCCCAAGCCTGAGTGGGGTGATGATATTCCTGATACCAAGGAGGCATATTGGTACCGCTGCATGTTCGATGAGCACTTCCCCCCGTCGTGCGCGTCGACGGTTATGCGCTGGGTGCCCAAGTGGGTGCAGCAGAGTGACCCTAGTGGACGGTGAGCTGATGCCTTTCTATGACCAAGATGTTGAGATTCATATGCTGATTCTAGAACTAGTGCCATCGCCTCTCATCAAGCCAAGTACGACACTGTTGAGTAAGTTGGTGCTGCACGAGACAGGACGTCGTGGTGGTGGTGAAATCCTCCGTGGCTGTATTGTGAGGTGTTGAGGCGACCAAGAAGGAGCCCAGCATTGCTAGACAGTGTGTGCTGAAGTGTCAAGATACGGATACTATAGACTCAATAAACGAGCCACAAATAAAATCCTACTGCGCAGTGCCGCGTCTTCCTTGTGCTGTTTTTTTATGAGACGTTGATCCGTCGACATTGGTTCCGAGACATTCCGCGGCCACGACAACCACCCGTGGCTGGCAACGAGTCAGGGGAAGCGAAGAAAGTCTGGGAGCTCAGAAGATGAGATTTGACTGCATGAATTAGCCTTATAGTCAGCAGCGAGCCGGGCCAGGTGCATGAGCCTAGACACCCCTGTCGATGTACCTATAGTCATGCCCCAGTTTTTACGGCAAGCGCGCCCAATGACTGAAAAGACCCTGTCCGCTGCGGAATCAAATTTCTCGTCGCATTTGTTTGGCAACCTGCAGCCCCAAAAAGCTCCGATCCAGCTCCATAACTTTCCTCTCCCAACTGACGTCGAGGGGTTTCTGTGCTTTTCAACATAATTGCGCATCGCATTCACTTCTCTCCTTCCAGCATTTGGTTCTACCCTCCTCCAGTCTGTTCAAGATGTCTATCCCTGCCTTCGCTGATATTGCCAAGTCGGCCAACGACGTGAGTGAATGAACGCCTTGATCTGACCTAACCTTCCCAACTGCCTGCTGTCCCCAGCTTTCTGAAGGATGGGGCTGTCGTGGGCTCTCTGTGCTTTACTACAGACTGCAATGATCATGGGCTAATAATTCTCTTCCCCTACTAGTTGCTCAACAAGGACTTCTACCACGTCTCGGCCGGTACCATCGAGGTCAAGAGCAACACCCCCAACAACGTCGCCTTCAAGGTCACCGGCAAGAGCAGCCACGAGAAGAACACCTCTGGCACGGTACGATTAAACCTCGGTCCCATATCCCTCAGCCGGACGTTGCGACAGAACTTGTTGAAGTGGAGGATCCGAAAATGTAACACCATCCAACGGCTGACCTGAGACTTTGGGGCGGATACATAGGTCGAGGGAAAGTACAACGACAAGATCAATGGTAAAGGCAACACCGCCACCACCACCACCACCAAACTGTGCAAACCTCGCGCCTACTTTTTCGCGCATCCTCCTGTGCAGTACCAGCTCCGGCTGGGTGGGACCGGGTTTCGCTAGTCCCGGTACCCCATCCGCCTCAGCTTCCTCACCACCCCGGGATATACATCTTTGCTGATCATGACGCCCACCCCGTCCCTAGGCCTCACCGTCACCCAGACATGGAACACCCTGAACGCCCTCGAGACCAAGATTGAGGCTGCCGACAACGTTGCCAAGGGTCTGAAGCTCGAGGGTGCCTTCTCCTTCCTGCCCCAGAGCCAGAAGAAGGGCGCCAAGTTCAACCTGTACTTCAAGCAGCCCAAGTTCCACTTCCGCGCCTTCACCGACCTGCTCAAGGGCCCCACCGCCAACGTCGACGCCGTCATCGGCCACGAGGGCTTTCTCGCCGGTGCCGCCGCCGGCTACGACGTCCAGAAGGCTGGCATCACCACCTTCGCCGCCGCTGTCGGCTTCACCCAGCCCACCTGGACCGCCGCCATCACCGCCACCGATAAGTGCAGCGTCTTCGCCGCCTCGTACTACCACAAGGTGAACCCTCTGGTTGAGGCTGGTGCCAAGGCTTCTTGGGACTCCAAGACCCCTGGTGGCGCTGTCGGTCTTGAGGTTGCTACCAAGTACCGTCTGGATGCTGTCTCCTTCGCCAAGGTTCGTTTTTACCGCAGTTGAGCATAACGATAAAATCCGTGTGAATAGATATTGACAGGTTTACCAAAACAAATAGGGCAAGATCAACGACCGCGGTGTCGCCGCTGTCTCCTACAACGTCCTCCTCCGCCCTGGTGTCACCCTCGGCGTCGGTGCCTCTTTCGATACCCAGAAGCTGGAGCAGGCCACCCACAAGGTACGCAATCTCGCATTTCTCTCCCATTGAGCATTTTTGTGTTATGCTGGACTGATACTTACACTTCGCAATATAGGTCGGCACCAGTCTCACCTTCGAGGGTTAAGTGGTTATCTAGGATTTGGTCGGAGCGCCTCACCTCTCTTTCGCGAAAGTTTGGATGAATCGCATCTTCCTGACTTAATACCACAACCTATGTGACAAGTCGACCTCGCAGCTTAGAAGATCAGCATTGGTGGAATGGGAAAGGATGGGAAAGGAGATAATCTTAGGAGAGTAGACTAGACGAGCGCACTTTCGGAAGTCCAATTGAAGCATTTAAGGGTTCTCCCCCCCCCCCCCAGGCGGCACTTGAAAGTGTGTTGAATTTGTACTTGTTGCATTCCAAAGATATATGCAAAGGTGAGGGCTGCTGTGCCTCTATATACGGTGCTTAGGTATCTAGATCTCCTGCCCTCTATTCCCATGTCCTTCTTCAACTTCACCCCTTCACCAGCTTCTCCCACTCCGCCCCCTTCGCCTTCTTCTTCTCCTTCCCCCCACTATTCCACGCTCTCATTACCACATACGGCATTCCCACCGCAACGCCCAACACCGCCAGTACAGCGAAGAAACTCCCCACCTCACTAGAATCACTCGTCGCGCTCGGGAAGTGAAACCGCCCCTCCCTCCTCACTTTCCGCGCCCGAATCTCATCCACCCGCGCATGCGTCCGCGTGTGTGCCGCCTTGGCACTCTGATCGAAGTGGGGTACCTCTTGTGTGGCGCTCCCGCGGCCGAACGGCTCTTGCCCGGGTCCCATGCCGCCGGCGTTGTACGCGGTATACCCATTACGACCCTCGGACCGCTGGTCTTCCTTGTTGGCGGAAGAGGAGAAGCCGCCGCCGCTACCAGTGGACTCCTCGTGGGCGGTGCTACGCTTGGTACCGTGCGCGCCCCACCCGCCGCTGCGGTAGAAGCTCGGCGGCGGGCCGCGGAAGGTGCCCCGGCGGCGAGAGAGGCCCGAGGCGGGGCGGCCGCCTGCGGGACCGGTGGACGAGTAGCTGCTGCGCGGAGGAGGGGCCGGGGCGGAGTGGAGGCGCAGGACGTCGCGGTCGTACTTGGCGCGCTTGTCGGTGTGCGAGAGGATGCTGTAGGCTTCGGAGATGCGCATGAAGCGGCGGGAGGCGTTGGGATCGGCGCGGTTGTGGTCGGGGTGGTGGGTTTTGGAGAGCGTGTAGAAGGACCTGTTTGGGATCGGGGGAGGGGAGGGTTAGACTCGACGTTCCGGAATCGCAGAGGGAGGAAAGGAGAGATGGTCGACGGATCGCACCAGCGCAGGGAGCCAGATACATACTTTTTAATGTCTGCCGGGGACGCATTGGTGTGTACTTTCAAGGTCTCATAGTGGTTCTTGTCATCGATCTCATCGCGGAGGCTGCGCGTCCCATGGAAGAGCCTCCGTTGCGGTCGCGTGCAGTCCGGAGCAGCTCCGGAGCCGGAGGCGAGCAGCTGGAAGTGCACTGCTGCACGGGACGGGGCGATGCGGACTGGCATTCCTCATCCCGACCTCCTGGCTTGCTTGAGCCTGAAGATTGGCGGTTGAGAATGTTCAGAGAGGAAACATCGAGCGAGAATCGGAGGAGCTTAGGCGGGTTGTCGACCCAGCACGGATATTCATGAGTGGGTGGATAAGACGAGAATAATAAATGCGCACCCGCAGTACCTAAGAGAAATGTACTTTGTAGGTGATGACGTCGGCAAGGGACCAGTGGCTGTGTTTCTCCACCAGCCACAGAGACCCCTCGGTGGGCCTGCAACTTTTCGAGGGTGCAAGTGGGGGTGGGTGTTTGAGTTCTCGACCGTTTTCAGTTCCTCTTTTTTTCTCCTATCAGGAGACGCAAACTCGACATGGCGGCTCAGGCTCCTTCAGAAGAGCTGCAGAAGCTCACAGGTATGTCACCTTCCAACATTACACATGGCAACCATACGACATGTCTGACCAAAAGCACAGTGCAGGACGCCGGCGCCAACGGCACGGCGGCCAAAGCTACAGCAGCAAACGGCGACGCTGCAGGTGGTGACCAAGACAGCGACGGCTCGGACGACGAGGCCGACGGGGCTGCCCCAGGCGCGGACGGCGCGGCCACAGGTGCTGCCAAGAAGAAGAAGAAGAACAAGAAAAAGAAGAAGAAGAAGAAGGCCGCCACCACCCAGTCCGACCCGCCGCGCGTGCTCATGTCCCAGCTGTTTCCCAACAATACCTATCCCACTGGCGAGGAGGTCGAGTATACGGGTGACGAGAACCGCTTCCGCACCACCAGTGAGGAGAAGCGCCACCTCGACCGCCTGCAAGATGATTTCCTCACCGACTACCGCCACGCCGCCGAGACGCATCGCCAGGTGCGCCAGTGGGCGCAGAACTGGATCAAACCGGGGATGGGTCTCACGGAGATCGCGAACGGTATCGAGGATAGCGTGCGCGCGCTGACGGGCCACTCGGGACTCGAGGAGGGTGACGCCATCAAGGCGGGCATGGGGTTCCCCACGGGCCTGAATCTCAACGACATCGCGGCGCACTACTCGCCTAATGCGGGCAACAAGCAGGTGTTTGGGCAGGACGACGTCATGAAGATCGATATCGGCGTGCACGTCAACGGGCGCATCGTCGACAGCGCGTTCACGATGGCGTTCGAGCCCAAGTACGATCCTCTGCTGGCGGCCGTCAAGGCCGCGACTAACACGGGCGTCAAGGAGGCGGGCATCGATGCGCGCCTGGGCGAGATTGGCGCCGCCATCCAGGAGACGATGGAGAGCTATGAGATCGAGCTGAACGGCACGACGTACCCGATCAAGTCGATCCGGAACTTGAACGGCCACACGATCCATCACTACAGCATTCACGGTGACAAGAGCGTGCCAATTGTGAAGACGAATGACCAGACCAAGATGGAGGAGGGCGATGTGTTCGCTATTGAGACCTTTGGTAGTACCGGAAACGGCTACGTGAGGGACCAGGGCGAGGTTTCGCACTATGCGCTGATGGCGGATGCGCCCAAGGTGGACTTGAGGCTGTCGTCGGCCAAATCGCTGCTTAACACGATCAAGAAGAACTTTGGCACGCTGCCGTGGTGCCGGAGGTATCTGGACCGCATTGGCTGTGACAAGTATCTATTGGGGGTAAGCCTGACACTCGAGAGGCCCTATGGAGAAAATCCGTACTGACTGAGAGCAGTTGAACAACCTCGTCAATAACGGCATCGTCCAGGATTACCCACCTCTAGTCGATAAGAAGGGCTCCTACACGGCCCAGTTCGAGCACGTAAGTCGATAGGGTTCAGTGTTCCTCATCTGCTTATGATCATACTGACTGACTATTTCTAGACCATTCTGCTCCGACCAACCTGCAAGGAGGTCATCAGCCGAGGAGACGACTACTGATTTCATGCATTGGGTCGGAGTTTCTTGTGTCACACTGGTCTGGATGACGATATTCACGACCAATGCATACATGCATTGCATCGATACAGGCTAGGAGGAGAATTAAATTTGTTGAATATTGGAGACGCAAGAGTTTCTCCTTCGTGCAGTACTACTGTCTTCAGCACAGCCGTAATCACCCGAGGCAGTGCCAACAAGTGATGCCGCACCTGAACGGTTGAAATCACACTCATGCCATTCCACACACGAGACCATGTGCAGGTGTTCATCACACCCGAGGTCATTTTGCAGGGGGCCGGTCCAAGAGAAGCGCTAAATCTGGGTGGTTTGCCTCCGGTGAGATTGTCAAATCATCACATGCCTTGCATCATCTCCCCTAACAGCGGAGGAGGTATAACGCTTGCAGACGAGAAGTAAGCCGTACTGTATGAAAATGGTCAGTGATATCATCGCAGGTCCGCAATCAGATACATTCGTGGGAGGGCAACGTCGGTTTGACGCGAAGCCTGGACGACCAGCAGGACCGGTCGTCATATTCGCCTCTCCGCTGTTCCAGATGCCATCTCGGCCGGTCGATCGCACTCGCCTCCCGTGGGCCGACAAGTACCCGGCTTGGTGCCCACTAGCAGAGATAGGTGCATTACCCACTTATCAACGTTAGGATCTCGGCTGCAGAAGACTTCTTCACCGGCATGACCGCCCCTGACGGTCCGGGTCCACCCTCAAACCCAACCGCACTGATTGGCTGGGTGAGTGACCTCCCTCCGATTAGATTTCGTCTCCGCGGCTTTGCAAAAAAAACTAAAAAATACCAAGGCAGAACCGCGCCTCTCCTTGGCCTTCGCCTGCCCGAGGGTTATCTTCCTTCATCAATCCAGCAACGAGGCTCATATCGCCCACCGACTCTCTTTAATCACTGTCGGATTGGTTCTTTGAATAGACATCACACTTCCTTGTCGACAAGCAACTCGACAGACATAGCCACGAAGAGAAGCCGCCTACGCCAACCTCCTTCGCGCTCAATCAAGTCTCGACGGATCCCGACCAAATTCCGACGATATAGTCAAGAGGGGTAGACAGTTCCCGGCACGCGTCTGGGTCGTCAATCGACGGCTCCATCAGAGAACACCCGCATCACACCCCGAAAACCAACAAACTACAACCATGAAGGTCTTCAGCTCCTCACACACGTTCAACTACTCCTGGGAGGAAGTCTCCACCGCCAACTGGCGCAAATACTGCCCCTGGAACGACAAGTCCACCCACGTCGTCGCCGTCGACACCCTCGCACGGCACGTCGACCCCTCCACCGGCATTCTGCGCACCGAGCGCCTCATCACCTGCAAGCAGTCGACGCCGGAATGGATGAAGGCCATGATCGGCACCGGGGACGTCTCGCACGTCTTTGAGACATCCTACGTCGACCCCTCGCACAAGACCGTCACCATGGTGTCGTGGAACTTGACCTGGAGCAACTTCATCAACTGCCAGGAGACGGTTGTGTACAAGCCACTGAGTGGTACCGCGACCGCCTTTGAACAGGAGGCGCGCATCACGGCGCTGTGCGGCGGCTGGCAGAGAATAAAAAACAAGATCGAGGACTTCTCGGTGAATCGATTCAAGGACAACGCCGTCAAGGGGAAGGAGGGGTTCGAGGCGGTGCTGGCGATGAGCAGGCGGGTGTTTGCCGAGGAGAGGGAGCGCGAGAGAGGCTCAGGGGCCATGGCTGTGTAGACTGCATCCACGGTGCTCTCCGTCTTCATCCCTGCCACTATCGCGCTCATCACTACTGCCGCCTTTTGGCGACTCAACCGACGTTCCGGACATCACTCGGCCGGAGCGAATACCTCGGCAGCTTCACCCCCACGAGCATCGGCCTGATGCTACAGTACGGCACGTACACGACTCCTCCTCCTCAGGATACACAGCATAGCGTTTACTTTCAACAACAAAAATGGGGGTGACGGATACGATACAAGACATGTTTGTGAGCAACAGGAGTTCTCGGCTGTATTTTATATACGACGGCGTTTCGGAAAACCTCAGGCTAGAAGGGGTTTGATATTTTACATGGACTACACGGTCGCCTTCCAGCGCTTGACCACCGGATTATTGATAGAGGATAGACACATATCCTAATAAGAGACATACACACTCTACTCGAGTTGTTGAAAGCATTCTCCTGTTGTTTGCAAAACTGTGCCTGGTTTTCGCTAAGTAATCCGTTGCGACCGACTTGGGGATGTCTCGATACTATGGACTCTCACGACCCGTCTTCACCATGCACTTCCTCTCATACGTCCTCAGCAAATCCCTCAAATCTCCATCCAGCCCATCCGCGCCCTTGTCGCCCTCACATACCCTTCTAATGAACGTGACGGCCTCGTCATATCTCCTGTAGAAGTACAGCTCCTCCACCGCATGCAGCAGTTCCTGCGCCGCCTGTTTGGACACCTTCCGCCGGCCTAGAGGCGCTTGTATTGACTTCCATATCTGTGACACACATCAGTCCTGGTTTCATTTGGGATGAGGTGATGTTCGGTGGAGGATGGACGGAGACTTCACCTCGCCGTTCTCAACCTTTGGTCGATACGCCCCCTTCATGGCCTGGAACGCATCTTCCGTCTGCCCCGTGCGATCCCTCGCGGCACCACCTATGTTCACGGAGGTTTTCTGGGCGGCATCACCGTCTTCTGAGTCGGAGAGGGCGATGTTGAAGAGGCCTGAGTCCATGTCGTCGGCCATGTTTCCATGAGATCACCCCGGCCTCAGGGGTCCGTGAGAAAGACAAGAAGAGGAGGAAGAAGAAGAAAACCCCCAGAAAACCCAGAGGAGTGCGATTCCAGGGACGAAACTTGGGAAGGTTGAGTGGTAGGGCTGCAGGAGTGGATATCAGGATGGACTTGGTGGTGGAGGACGTTGAAGCAGGGATACAATTTTGGTTGACGTCCAGTGCGGGCCATCAGCCCCTCTCCAGTCTCGCGACACTTCACCACTTCAACTTGGGTTTTTGAGAATCTATCTCTTTTTTCTTTCATTTCTCATAAAAAACAGCAGTGTTTGACATACAATCGGAAGTCTGTCATTGTAGGCCAGCATGGATGACCAGGTGCAGAGACTCGTGAACAAGGTCTGGGACAAGTTCCTGGAGACACCACCGGAACGGCGCTTCAGTGAGTCCTCTCCTGAGGCTTTTCCACTAGGAATAGTGAGAGACAAGGCGTCCACCAGCATGAGATAGATGCGGGTACCTATAGGAGTCAAGATCCCGGAGCACCTCCTGTGTGCTCAAGGGAGCCTGTCTACCGGTCCAATCTGAAGAGAACGGCGGCTAACACAACCTCTTCTTGCATAGTGATTGCAATAGGAGGCATCCCAGGCTCAGGTCCGTACCCCCCAAGCCTGACTGACCACAACCTTTGATCCGGAGTGGCTGCTGGCTTCCCAGCGACTCAACAACCCGTCCGCAAACTCACAACCTCTCCTCTTCTCTCCCTCGCCAACAGGAAAAACCACCTTCTCCAAAACCCTCACAGCCGCCATCAACGCCCGCCACTCCGCCCAGCATCCCACCTACCCCTGCCCCATCGCCGCCTTCGTCCCTATGGACGGCTACCACCTCACGCGGGCCCAGCTCTCGGCCATGCCCGACCCAGCGACCGCCCACGCCCGCCGCGGCGCAGAGTTCACCTTCGACGGCGCGTCCTTCCTGGCCCTCGTCCAGGCCCTCCGGAGACCCCTCCCCGTGGGCACCCCGTCTGCTCCTCCTCCTC
>MUZH01003843.1:0-26197 GCA_003012965.1 Juglanconis oblonga | reverse complement strand
ACTTCATCCAGCGGTAGCACTGACGCGTGCGCAACTACAAAAAAGGTGCTGCAAAATGTGGAAGCTTCTGTCTCCAGCACACCACCCAGATTCTTCCACGAGCACGAAGTAGAAATCGTGCATGAGTATTCGAGCGATGTATTCAGCGGTTTCTCCATCCGCTGTGAAACGACGGATCCCTCGTTTGCCTGGGGCAAGATGGAGGAAAGGCTCGCAGGGATCCAGGGTGCCATCAAAGTTTGGGACACGATGTCTTACTACCATAAAGGGCTCGTGAATACGCAGCGGGTATCCGATGATGCGGCCCGGTCAGGTTCTATCGCAGACCGACGGAGCCAGGTCGAAAGTATTGAGGAAGACTCGGTACCACCAGGGTCCGATGAACAGTACCAAGGCGACGACGCAACATTGAAAGCCAAAATCAACGCCGTACACGATACGACCGGGGTCAGTGAGCTACATGCCCGGTCGCTCAGCGGAAAGGGTGTGCGAGTGGCCCTGGTCGATGGCGGCGTTGACTACCTCCATCCCGCGCTTGACGGCGGCTTCGGCACCGGGTTCAAAATCAGTTATGGGTGGGACTTCGTAGGAGACAACGTGCGCCCGCCTCTCCAGGAAAACCCCGACGGCGACCCCTTTGGCGAGTGCTCCGACCATGCGACACACACCGCCGGAATCCTCTTCGGCAATGACACCACTGGCATCGGGTTTACTGGTGTTGCTCCCGGAGTGTCCGTTGAGCTCTATCGGGTCTTTGACTGTAATGGGATGAGCACGTCAGACGTCGTTGTGCGGGCTGTGCTGGAGGCGTACGAGAGGGGGGTGGATCTCATCAACCTGTCCCTCGGAAGTGGCTCCAGGCCCTTTTCGGATGATCCCCTCGCGGCACTGATCTCGAAAATCAACAGGCTGGGTCCAACCTTCATTGTTACGGGCGCAGGGAATTCCGGCCACGACGGTACGTTTTCCGCAGCTGCGCCAGAAGGTGGCGGGCCCGATGTGTTCTCGGTGGGCGCTGTTGATGGCAGCCACCATTTCTCGGTCCTAAGACCAGGCCAATTGACGATAACTACCGGATCCTCTCAGAACGTTCAAAACTTCACATGGAACATGCCAACGTGGACGGCCTGGTGGCGGAGTAACTTCCCAGAAGCCATACCATTGACGACGATAGGCGAGGCGACCGGGCGCGGAGATGCCGGTGACGCCTGTCAAGACTTGGCCCCAGACTCGGAATTGTATCACGACAAGGTAGTGCTGATCCGGCGAGGCGGATGTACCTTAAAATCCAAGATGGAGAACCTGGTTCGCGCGGGTGGACAGTACGTTCTTATATACAACGATCGCCCAGGTCCCGTTTTCGATTTGGAAGTGCGTCTTGAGGGCAATGGGATCACCGGTGCGGGAAGCCTCGACATGAAGACGGGGGATTACTTGGTCGACTTGCTTAAGGCCGGCAAACAGGTGGTGCTCGAGATGGACTCGAACTTCTCGTCGCCAGCGGTCATCAGGTCGAAACCCAACATCAAAACGGCCGACAGAGTCAGTACATTCAGTAGCTGGGGCCCCTCGGGCGAAGCCCATTTTGTGCCCACGATCCTCGGCCCTGGCGGCGACATTTTGTCCACGTTACCCCGACAGAGAGGGGGGTGGGGGATCCAGTCCGGGAGCTCCATGGCCGTACCGTATATTACGGGCTGCATTGCCCTGCTTAAAGAAGCTTTTCCTGAGCTTGGTAGCCGACATATTGCGAACATCCTGGTCAGCACCGCAGTCCCCTTGCCGTTCAGTGATGGGACAGATACTCGCTACGACTTTCTCGCATCGGCTTGGCAACAGGGCGCCGGCCGGGTCGATGCATATCGAGCTTTCCAGGCCAAGACTACCGTGAACGTCACCAGTATGGCTTTCAACGATACCGAGTTCTACACGGGACCCCAGTCGTTCTCTGTCACCAACCATGGGGATGCTCCTGTTGAGTACGAGCTGTCACATGTCCCGGCAGTAACAGTGCTGTCGCTGCCTCGAGACCAACAAGATCAGCGCCCCGTCCCTTTCTCTTCTGCGCAGAGAGCTTCAGAGGCAACCCGACAATTTCTGGATTCTTTGAGACATACAGACCATGCTGGTATTGAACTGTCTGCATCAAAACTGTCACTTGCTCCAGGAGAATCCGCGACGGTCCAAGTCACACCACAGATGACAACGCTGGCCCGCCCCGCTCTGGCAGACTCATGTCCTTTGTACAGCGGCTACGTGATTCTGAATAGCAGCAACCCCAATATTCAACCCGACATTCTGGTTCCCTACGGCGGAATTGCATGCGAAATCCGAGCTGTACCAACGCTAGTCCTCGCGCGGAACACCACGTTCTTGGCCGCTGCTACACGAGAGGATGCCGCCATGGCGAGCTTCCGCTCTCGGTTCGCAGGGGCACAGTCCCTCGAAGCCATCCCAGCTGGCTTCAGCTTCGAGCTCCCGCGGCGCGACGACCCTTTTGCTCCAGAGCTCTACGCGTCCTTGGTGCTCCCGACCATCCAGGTGGATTTGTCCATGTACACCCGCGCTGTCATGTTTGAGCTTCTTTCCCAGGGTCCGGAAAGTGAAGAGTCAGCACCCTTGTTTGCGTCTGATGTGACATTCCCCGTGGGTGGGTTTGGGCGTGTCGAGACTCTGTTCCGGCATTGGACGGGGATTCTACCCAACGGCAGCTGGGCGTCTCCTGGCGAATATCGGATCCGCGTCTCCGTCCTGAGACTTTTTGGCCAGCCCGAGAACAAAGACGACTTTAAGGACGATTTCACCACTGTTCCTTTCCACATCACATACACGACAGATCCAGATGTCGACAAATATCGAGAGATGACCAGCATGGCTCAAGTCATATTGCTCTCTAACCCCAACCATCCCTGCCTGGAATACACTCTCCTCTAGAAGGTTTCTCCACCACATGTGGCAAGCTGCTTGAGTATCAAATATCTACGGATAATTCAACAAGGTGTAGAACAAAATGTTGAAACCTCTCATAAGGCAGCTGCGTCTTGAACAGCGTCGTCGGTCGGGCAAACATGCCACATGTAGCTAGCAATAACATTTTATCGGCCCCATCGGGACCTGTACCTTTCTTAATAGATTGTGCCGTTTCTAGAAGAATAACAGAAAATGCGGATAGTGTCGTATCAACCCTGCTGAGGGGGTTGGCGGTCATCAGTGATCATCGAAGAGATGGGAAGTTTGGGTCTCATACCGCTGGAGGTTCAACCACTGAGGCGGCAAGCACTGAGCAATTTCCAAAACCTTCCTTGCTGATTCGATGCGTGTCTGACGACTGCAACAAGTTGCATGGTGAGGATAAGGTTCCAACATCGGGAGAGGACAAAAAGGGGGCGCGGAGGGATGGACAGGTACGCACTCCTCTGTCAGCAGCATAACAGATTCCAAATACAAATGCATAAGGTCTGCCACCCGAGCTCCAGTGTGACTTGGAAGATCATGGATCGAACCCCCGTCTCGCTCGTCCAGATGATACGCGGCCAAAACCTCCGCTTTCCACGCTGCAAGATCCTCAAGGATCGCCGCTTTCGCCTGCTGCAATCGTTCCCGGGGCTGCTTCATGGCCCTTGCGCTGAAGACCTCTTTTGACATGGATCCACATATCTGCCCATGCCGGCAGAGTAGATAGAGAAACTGGTATGGCGATGGCGAATGAGAAGCGATCAACGAGCTTTCCAAATCATGCTCGATGAAATCGTCGTCAATGGCCTACAGATATCAGATATACGGAAGATTACAAGTCTCAAGATAAGTCTCAAGAGCACGGCTTGGGTGCCTACCGATTGCTGGTTCAACCGAAGGGCTAACTGCTTCTCCACTGAGTATATACTCCAGAAAATGACTTGTCTTTGAACTTGTTCATCTTGCTGCATCGTGAGGTCAGTAGAACGGTCCAAGTTCAAATCCAGCGCCAACGCCAACTTGACTGCGTCTGTAAACAGCGTCCGAGCCAGGCTGGGGCGCCATAGCCTGTTCGCAAACAAAGCCTGTGGTCTCTGTCAGCGATATTCAAGGAAGGAGCAATCGAGGTCATAGCATAGACTGACAAGGGTGAACACAGCTTGAGCCTTTGTGATCGTGGGAGTTGCTTGAACCAATTCTCGATGGAAGCCCATGGCGACAGCAAAACAATCTTGAGCCTCCCGTTGAAGCTCGTCGCTGCCGTACGAAGACTGGTAACCGGCAAGCATACAACCGTTTCCCAGCAAAGAGTACATCAGCGCGATTTCCGGGTTTTCGACGTGTTGCTTCTGTTCGAGCTTTATCCTCAAATCGCGGGCCTTCTCTCGGGTGATTATAGGAAAAATACTGATCGCACGAGTATTAGCGAAAGTTGCAACAGCTTTGTGGCTGTGATAGTGTCCTGAAACAGGCGCGTCTATTCTACCTTTCATAATTTTTGAAAAATCCTTTAATACTGTCATTAGCTCCTTAGATTTCAACTGTCTTTTTCCTAGTTTATGGTGTTCTTACTCTCAATATGTCGGTCAGCACTCCTTTCGCTGAACTTTCTCTGCATCTGAAGAGTTGAGCACATTTGCTGCTTAAAATCCAAGAGGGGGCTGTCTTCGTGATTTAGCTGGTCAAGCTTTTGGAATGCTTGGTTTAATTCTCGAAAAAGCATTTCATTTTGAGCATTGCCAGCGAGCTGGCTCAAGGTCCCAGTCCACATGGCGGTTCGCCATATGCATCCTTTGGAACCAGAAAAGCTCATTGTACTGTCACGAGATGGTGAGACCTGGGGCTCGTCATGATACGGCTGTGGTATAGGCAGCAACAGTAAGCAAAGACCCCACCGTTAGTGGGCTTGTACCGTGTACGGGTAGACTTACAGTAACGCCTTGTGAGTTCGAAAGCTTCATTATCAAGCTCTCGCCGCTGCCCTTTTCTCCAAAGACGAAATTAAACATTGGGTCGGGGTGGAGGGGGTGTTGGTATTGTGAAGTTAGATGGGAAGTTGGAGTGCTGAGGTTTTCAGAAGTCCCTCCCGTAGTCGGGCTATCCGACATGTGCGCCAGGAATGACAGGTCCATCGAGTCATCACCTGGCCAGTAAAAATCCTGAGGTATCGCGCTCAATTCCACAGCTGGTGACAGAGCGACATCTATGAACGGCGAGGAGTCATGGGCGGTGATGGGGACTTGGGGCTGGGGAATACCGTCTCCTCCACCGTTAGCCATATTCCTGGGAAGGCTCTCTAGAACTTGTTCCAATCCAATGGTTGGGGATGTTAGTGAGGCGGTTGGTGCTCTCGTCACGTTGACAATGACTTCGTCCGCGGCTTTCCCACTACTCCCTCCATGAGCACTATCCGAGGTGGCGCTGTCTTCATGGAAAGTTTAGTTGAGCTAAACATTATGGATACAAATACAATCGTGACTGTTTACCTACCAGCATCTTTTTCGCGAGGCGGGTCCGTCACAGGGCGAGGGGATAGAGCGACTTGGTATTGACAGCTCGACTTTGCTTTCTGCAATATTGTCAGCCACGTGCCGGACCTTTCTCGTTCAGAATCAACGCCAAACCTCGCAATTCGAGCATCCCGGTTTATTGCCGTCACCTGTCGTAAAATCAGCCTTGGACTGAGACACAATTCACAGACACCATATACATAACACATATCGGAAAAGGTCCCCTTACAACGAATTTTCTTCCTTTTACATCTTGTGCACGAACCACGGCGCCTTATAATTTTACTCCTCATCATGATTCAACACGCTTGGCCATGCAGGTGTGAGTGGACTTGGGCCATAAGGGTTGGAAACGTTGACTCAGAAATCCCGTTGACAGCTGTCTGAAGGTATCATCGGGAAAGTTAGTCTAGAGCTGTAGGTACAGATCTCCTGCAGAACAGTCTAGAGGGAACTAGGACAAGGCGGGGTATATATAGTTCTGGTAAAGTTTAGGTTCCCTCAGGATAACCTCAAAGAGATAGAAAGTTACATGAGTCAGGGTTGGAAGGTGCAGTAGCGTAGTTCCATTTCTTAAACTCTCGCACCACCAAGCTCTTGCCCAAGCAATTGGCATGACGGCTTTCGTACGAGGTTAGGTGGAGATCCCAAGGCTGGCTATTCGGTAGTTAGCAGGCAAGGTCTAAGCGCAGTCACGTGCGTCTAAAATCGAAGTCTCTGTCCCGGTCCGTCAGAATTCTCTGTTTATATCCCGCCTTCATCGCTCTTTCTACTACTACAGTAGCTAAGAAATTTGCCGATTCATTTCCTTAGTCTCCCTGATCTTACCTAAGGTTGTTTCTAGTACGCTGGGCTGGCTATCGTGATGGCAGCAGGCAATGAAGCAACGCTTGGAGGCGGAGCCCCTTCTAGGACGAACGCGGTTTGGCATAGCATTAATTTTTCGGATTTCAAGAGATCTATTAATTGATTCCCAGGGGGTACCCCCTGGACCCCCCCGCCTATTACCTGCGGCGCCTTCCTCCTTAACGCTCCTGCTCAGTTATGCCCGTCAGTATCGTGACCGTTCTTTACTAAGTACCGTACCGGAAGTGCCTGGGCGCTGGCAACGGTAATAAAGGAAAGAAACGGTCTTACACCACACTACCGTCGTGCATTAAATAACTGTTATGCATTAAATAATTGTTGTGCACTTAAATAGGCGTTATGCACTATATCCCAGCGATATGCATAGCATCCCGACGGATGTATCTTTCAGCTAGATTTATATAGAAAGGTACTTCCTTCTCTCCAGACTGCCTAGTTTTTCGTTTACTTCGGGATAAATTCTGGCCGAGGCAGCTTTTGAAAATAATGCCTTTATCTGCTATTCAGATACCTCGTACGTCATTAAGAAAAAGAGACGAAGAGATCAAGAGACGAAGCGACGAAGAGGCAAAACCCCGTCGAAGGTGGGGATTTCATCCCTTCTCCCTTCGTACGAGGTAGAGCTGAATACAATTCGTCTCCACCCACATCGCGTTATTTGTTTTATCATCAGTACGTACGTATTGAGAAAGGCCATTCAAAAGATGCAGTATTTGATTCGCTATGTAAATACGCTCGTTACATAGAACCTAGCAGGTTTTCCCTTCGCTAGGCAAGGGTCCCTCTTTATACAATGAATTGCCCATACCAGACGAAGTACCAAATCCTTTCCATTCATCCTCAAGTAGGTATTTTTAAGCTGTTAATATAGCTATAAAAGCTTTAACAGTTTCCTTTATCTAATAGAGGATGCTCGAAAGCCTAGCACTCAAGTAAGAAGACTAGATAAGAAACCTAGAAGCAGGTAAAAGAGTATATAATAATAAAGCAAATAAAATAATACAGATGAAGCCCTTAGGTAGAACAGAAGACATCCTTATTTCTTTCCTAGCGGGAAGACACCTTCAGGAAATTTCTACCCGCAAGGCTGAAGGGTATCACTCCACTGTAGGATGTGCATGGTCTGTGATCAAAGAGACAAAAACATTTATTGCGCTTATAGTCTATGTAATTATTCTCAAGGTACATGTACAGAAACTATTCATTTGTGCCGCCCTGGATCAGTCACCCTCATTGGTACGAGAAAACGCAATAAGCACAGTACTGAGAAGCGGTTCCATTGCCCGATTCTTGGATGCGCCTATGCAAAATAAGGCAGTACCAAATAGCTTTCACGCAAAAATAAATGGAGATGAGACATGTAGACTAAGCACTCTATACAAAATACACCTAAGCCCGAGGAATTATATAAACATCCTAGGTCTGGGATTCGAGGAGCTTTGTGCCTGTCCTCATCAATCGTAGCTAGATGCAGGCTGATTAGCTGTCGGGACCTACACTGTCATCCAGGTAGGGCAGCGCGAAAATGACAGCAAACCAGTTGTGACCACAAACCACACCACTCCGCCCTCAAAGCATTTAGTCAATATTGGAAAGCGTGGAAACAAGGACTTCGTCAACTGCTTGGTCTCGTACAGTATGTTGCAACTTGGCATATAGCCCTGACATCCTAGGGGGCGTTTCCCTACTGAGGGACATCAAGGTATGCAGGAATACAGAATCGTGCCCGTGCTCCAAGAGCTAGAACCTACCTTGTATTGTACTATGGTATCACGGGCAACTTGTATTACGTCCATATCGGGTCCAGCCCAGCAGCTAGGGATATGCAGCGCTAACCAAATCTAGGATTGAAGACGAATGTGTACGATTTCGCTGCACTACCTTTAGCATCAATGACATTTCGACACCGCTTTAGCATCGTCCTAGGGCGTCCTCGCTCTGACAGTGACTTGCTTAATAGCTGCACATCTGCTTCAACCTTCCAGACGGCGCGCCCCCCATCCCGTCTTTGTCATTTCCACTCCACAAACTGAACTCTTCCTACACTTGAGCAAAGCGGCTCTCGTCCACACCCTCCACAGACTCAAATCATTTCCACTTTCTTAACACTCTGACAGTTAATCTTCGCTGCCATATCTGAACAACTTGAGTCGACACCATGTCTCCGCGGTTTCTAGATTGGTTGAAGCGTCGTTCAGGGTCGAAGGGCTCAAGCCCAGGCCCGATCCCAAGTCCCCCGAAGCTTGCTACAGACACACATGAGGATCAACCCCCACCACCGTACCAGTATCACGACCTGCATATAGACCAAAGCCAAGCGAATGTGCCCGGCCCACAGACATCAAGCTGGGACGGGTCAAGATGGGTCGGAGACCTAGATGCCCTCCACACCAGTCTCGGGATTCCGACATTGAATCCACCTATCCATAGGGACTCACCTGAACTCGTTGCCCGCGACGCAGCCGTCCTCGCCATGCTTGAGATATCACGGATGCCGCGCTACGGTGAGACGGACTCTTTCAAGACCGCCGCCCGCATCGCACGCACCATCCTCGTCGCCGCCTCTACCTCGCGCTCCTACCTCGCCTTCGTGGCTGCTGCTACCGCTGCAGAGGGTATTGCGATGCTTGGACTCGACTTCGCACGTGGTAGCCTTCCCATTTGTGCAGATGGCCCTAATGTCGAACGCGTACAAACAGTCCTCGATACCGCCGTCGCTACTGCCCTGGCAGCTGCCGATGGTTCCGTACTGACCCGTCCTTGGCCCGGGCCACAGTGACTTCCATCTTGGTCTTCTACATCATCGAATTCTTGAGCGACCTTGAGTACTCAGATCCAGGGACGCGTCCTCCTCCCTTTCCCGATAGAATAGTATTGACATCGTCGTCCCGTCTGACTGCTCAAAATACCTCAGACCAGACTGGAAGGGTCGGTTAGAGGATCTTAACAGAGGTCAACAAGAAACTTTCGATGAAGATTTAGCTTAAATTGAGCTGGAGGAATGCGTTAGTCAACAGCATAAGGCATAACGGGGCATTAATAAAGAGATTAATCCAGTTGGTAATACTAATAAACTATATATATCGTAATAAATATCTCCTTTAGAGTTTTAGTAAGGAGATCCTAATAGTTTTATAGTAGCTTGCTTGTTCGCACTGCCGTGGTCCGCTGAAGAGCGGTAGAGTTCTAAATTGTTTCCGTAGTATTTAACAGAAATCCGCATTGAACCATTCACTATAGTCACTTTGAAAGACGTTGGGCATGTACATCAAGACGAGCTGCAACAAGCATCAATCAATACGGCAAAATGAAGTCATCCAAGCAGGACAGGTGCAAAAAGAGTAGCTGGAGGAAAAAGATTGCCCACTATCAGAATCGAACTGATGACCTTATCATTACTAGTGATACGCTCTACCACTGAGCCAAGCGGGCTGTAACCGATTGGATGACTGATTAGTGGAGGCTACCAATTATATACACAAAATTCTGAGATGTGCGGGTCGGCGGACGACTCCACCTTCCCCTAACCCTGATAACGACATCCCTTGTACCATACGGAAGTTTGGTTGGTGGATCTCACTTCGAAGCTCACCGTGAGGTGACTTTGGCATGATCTCTCACCACCACACGCGCGTCCTATGTCGAAACTCATAAGGCTCGCGCCAAACAGGTCATCGTGATGCTGCTCTCACGCCTGGGGTCGTCACGCGTCTTGAACGGCCCACGACGCAATCCACTTCAGCTCACATGGGCCAGGCCCGTCCCGGGCTGCTCGCGCCGCCGATGGTTGTCAAGCCGTCGTTGCCACGATGGGCCATTGGCTCTCCGGAAAAGGCCGTCTTGTGAAGGAATCCCCCGGCTGGGAGCCACCGTCCGAGGTAAGAAAACCAAGACGGTGGTGAACCTAGATGACCTACCCCAGGGCGTGATCCGTTCGGATTCTCTGCCTCCTCTGGAGGCGGAACCACCCGCTGCGCCAGCCTATCCGACCGTGATCTTACAGGCGCGTCGGAACATGCAAAAGTTCGACAATTGTGTCCTGCTGACGCGAGTGGGCGGCTTCTACGAGCTGTACTTTGAGCATGCGCATGAATATGCCCCGCTCCTCAACCTCAAGGTTGCGCACAAGAAAACCGCCGCTGGTCCGGTTCCCATGGTAATTTCTCACCTGATCGAGTCCCCCCTCCTGTGACGGCTTCTCATCGTACCAAGTCGTGCGTTTTGGCTATGGGGGCTGGCACGATGTTGCAGGTGTCTAATTGTTGCACTCTCCATCACAGGCCGGATTCCCTTTCTTCCAGCTGGATAGGTTCCTCAAGATCTTGGTCCAGGACCTGAATCGGTATGTTGCAGTCGCCGAGGAGTTCCCAAACGATGCTGCGGACAAGCTCAAGCAGGGTGGTTTGATGCATGACCGCAGGGTCGCCCGCATCATCACCCCCGGCACGCTCATCGACGAGCAGTTCATGGATCCGTATGCCAACAACTACGTCATGGCCATCCATCTCCCCGGGGAGGAAGAGCCAGAATCTGGGGTGACCGAATCCCCTGGCCTTGAGTCGGGCGCCGTGTCTCCTGATGCCGAGGCGGATGCCGAGGCGGATGCCTCCGTCCCCATTGGCCTGGCGTGGTTGGACCTGTCGACAGGTCACTTCTTCACGCACGCCACCACCCTCGCCACGCTGGGCTCGATGCTCTCGCGCGTCTCCCCGAGGGAGGTCGTGCTGGACGAGGATTTCCAGTCCCGCGCCGGTCACGAGATCTTCTCCATCCTGGCCGAGGAGAGGCACCTCATCACCTACGCCCCGCAGGGTGCGCTGACGGCCATCTCTGACTGGACGCCGATGCTCGAGTCCGAGGTCCCGCCGCAGAACGTGGAAGCTTTTACCGAGGACGAGGTCAGGGCGGGGGGCCTGCTGCTCCACTACGTGAAGGATCGCCTGCGGGGGATTAGCATGAAACTCCAGCCGCCGATGCGTCACGAGACGATGCAGGTCATGAACATCGACAAGAATGGCATGCGCGCTCTCGAGATCAAGCAGACCATCCGCGACGGCGGCTTCCGGGGAAGTCTGCTGCACGCCATCAGGAGGACCGTTACCAAGAGCGGCGCGAGGCTGCTCGACGAATGGCTCAGCGCTCCGTCTACATCTTTGGACGTCATCCGCCTCCGACAAGATCTTGTAGCTTGCTTCATCGCTGACGAGACACTCCGAGAGGGCATCACGCTGCTACTACGACGAAGTCATGATTCCCAAAGGCTGGTACAGAAATTTGCGCTTGGTCGGGGAGATGCGGACGAGCTCCTGGACCTCGCGAGCACAATTAAGGCTACAGAAGACATTGTCAGTCTGCTCCTGGCAGCTTTTTCTAATAATGGCCCTGAATCGGCCGCAGCCACGGACAAGGACTGTCTCAAGGCAATGACGGAGCGCATCGTCCTCGAAAGCCCGCTCCAACTCGCCCACCGCATCCGCTCTGCCATAGACGAGGAGGGCATCGTCCAGCAGCACCAACTCGACGACAGCGAGGCCGGCGGCATGATCGCCCTCGCGCAAGAAATCGTCGACACCGAGGGCTCAGCCGAGGACTCCGGCCTGCTTCCCAAGTCCGCAACCAAGAAGCGCCCCGCCAAACCCCCTTCCCTCCGCGACTTCTACGGCGAAGACAACGAAGTCTGGGTCATGAAGCCCGACGCCAGCCCCCACCTCAAGCGCCTCCACGCCGACCTCGACGCCCTCCTCGCCGAGCGCGATGACCTCGCCATCGCCCTCCGCACGCGCCTCGACGCCCCCTCCCTGACGCTCAAATGGACGCCGGGACTGGGCCACATCGCCTACATCAAAGGCCGCCGCGACCTCCGCAGCGCCAGCCTGGCCGACATCCCCAACCTCACCGGCCGCTCGACCGCCTCGTCGCGCTCCGTCCACCTGCCCGAGTGGACGGAACTCGGCCGGCGGCTCGACCAGGCGCGCTTCCAGATCCGCGCCGAGGAGCAGCGCGTGTTCGCCGAGCTGCGCCAGCAGACGGTCAAGAACATCGTCAAGCTGCGGCGCAACGCGGGCGTGCTGGACGTGCTGGACATCGCGACGTCGTTCGCGCGGCTGGCCGTGGAGCAGAATCTGGTGCGGCCCGTGTTGAACAGCGGCACCGCGCACGTGATCGTCGGGGGACGGCATCCCACCGTGGAGGGGGGGCTGCGGGAGGCGGGCCGGACGTTCACGGGGAACGACTGCTTCGTGGGCGCCGCCGGCGCGGCTCCCTCCGCCTCGACCACGCCGACGACGCAGTCAGAAACAACACATCACGGCCGCATCTGGCTCATCACAGGCCCCAACATGGCCGGCAAGTCCACCTTTCTCCGGCAAAACGCCTTGATCACGATCCTCGCGCAGATCGGCTGCTACGTCCCGGCCTCGTACGCGGAGATCGGCCTCGTGGACGCCATGTTCAGCCGCGTAGGCTCGGCCGACAATCTGTACCGCGACCAGAGTACCTTCATGGTGGAGATGCTGGAGACGGCGACCATCCTGCGCCAGGCGACACCGCGCTCGTTCGTCATCATGGACGAGATCGGCCGCGGGACGACGCCCGAGGACGGGTGTGCCGTGGCGTTTGCGTGTCTGAGCCACCTGGTCACGGTCAACAAGTGCAGGACGCTGTTTGCGACGCATTTCCACGGGGTTGCGGACTTGGTTGCGCAAAATGGCATGAGGGTGCAGGATGGAGGGGACAAGGGCGCCGTGGAGATGTATTGCACAGACGTGGCGGAGGATGAGCAGGGCGGGTTTGTCTATGTGCACCGGCTACGGAAGGGGATCAATCGCTTGAGTCACGCGCTCAAGGTGGCGAAGCTGGCTGGCTTGCCTGAAGCGGCGCTACGCACTGCGAGGGAGGTGCTGGTGCCTCAGCAGGGCAGAGAGGTAGGGCATGCCTTGCCAAATCACGATTACGGTACCAAGACGAAAGTTTAGGCGGACAGTTGAGATTACAAATGTCACTAGGCGGAGGGGCTTGTAAAGCATCTGTACATCTTCTTGTGCGTTAGCAAAGATACCCTACTGTGTAATGAACAGAAATGTGTAAAATCCCGAAGGAGGAATGGTGTCTCATAGGGTGGTGATGGGTTGTCAACACGAGATTCAGGGTTAAAAAGCTCTTGACATCTTTATAATCTTCGACACCGTAAAGGAAGGACCAGGAGAAGAGTTGAAACTCACCATTTTTTTTCATAAGCAGACCCTCAGTGTGGCAAGACCTGTCACCGTTGCAATGGAGCTGCTGCCCACAGGCTTGGGAGTAAATAATCCGTAGTTGTGAACTACCTCAGGGGTATTATGTGCCCCAGTAAACTCCCCAATCCGACGAACCAGATATACCCATTTTCGAGATTTTTTTTCTGCAACGTAACCGATTTCGATTTTTCCGTTTCCGTGTCGCAAGAAGCAACGAGTTTTCATCGATCGATCGTCCGCGTCACACCAACATGTCGCTCCTTCAAAAGAGGGAGCTCGCTTAGTCGAAGAGACCGAAGCCCATGTCCTCGTCAGAGGCCTCCTCCTCTTCCTCCTTCTCCTCAGCAGCAGGGGCGGCGGCACCCGAGTCAGCGGCAGCAGCCGCAGGGGCGGCGGAAGCGTAGGCGTCGGGGTTGGCGATGCGGTCCTTGAGCTCCTCGATCTCGGGCCAAGAGTAGTCGGTCTCGATGGCGACAGCCAGGACCTTCTTGTAGCCGTTGACGACGGAGTGCATGACGGAGGCCAGGGTGGGGTAGTCGAGGGCCAGGGACACGGCGGCGATGGCAGAGATGGCGCTGCTGAAGGACTTGAGCAGCTGCTCCTCGCCGATGTCCAGAACATCTGGGGGGAAGGTGTTGCCCTCGTCGTAGACCTGCTCAATGACCAGACCGTAGGTGAAGGGCGAGATGTTGAGCAAGTTGAGCAGAGTGGCCTCGGAGGGGCCGACCTTGCTGCCGGCCTCGACGAGCTTCAGATCGGCGGTGATTTCGATGGTACCACGGGCGATCTTGGTGGGGACACCGAGAGCCTGGAAGAAGGAGGTCTTGCCAGGCTCCATACCGGTGTTGCCAGCGGGAATCCACACATCGGCGGGGGCGAAGGCACCAGCACGGGCGGGGGCGGCGACCTTGTTGTCCAGGATCTTGTCACGGATGGTCTTCAGGTCGCTGTTGGTGAAGACGAAGCCGATGTTGCCCCTGATGAAAGGCAGAAGGCGCTCGTACTCGGGGGCGTCGGGGATGAAGGTCTTGAGGGCACGGCGAACCTGGTGGTGGGGTTTGAGGTTAGTACCAGCGTACCAGCGCACCAGCGCAATGCTTGTGTCTATGTCTGTGGGTTCTGTCGCAAACATACCATGGTGTTCTTGCCCATCAGAACGACAGCCTCCTTGCGAAGAGACTGGCGGATCTCGTGCATCTGCTGGGAGCTGACATTGTCAACGCCGACGATGAAGACGGACTTGTACTCCTCGAGCAAGCCCTTGAGCTTGTCGAAGTAGCCGGCCTTGTTTGCAGATTTGCCCCCCATGTCTTCTTTTAGCTGTCGAAGCTGAAGAAAGGATGTTTAAGGGCAAATGGAGTCGAATAGGGGAAATGGGTTGATGTGGTTGTCGAGATTGACGTGACTTGACAGTACCGGTGTGGTGGAGGGGGGAGGAAGTTCGCGAGGATGCCACGGCCGTTTGATTTTTGTTCTGTGGGTGCTAAGGGTGGCCCGTGCGTCGCGCCAGGGCACATGGCTTTGGCGTGGCTGCGAGGCAACTAGCGTGCATCTTATCGATAAGGAAGCGAATTTCGAGGACGACAACTTTTCTAACACAACTTTTCTAACCACCTTTTCTCAACTGGTTCCTCAAAAAGAAAACCGCAAAACCAGGGCGTGATCAAGATCAATTCGAAGGGGGGAGAGAAATTTATGGTCAGAATGAAGCTCCCGTTCCACGGGGTTCACGTCTGCGGCCAGATCCTCTTCGCCGCAAGAGGCGGGAATATCCACTCCTTCAACGCAGACGACGGCTCACATATTTCGTGCTGGAAATACCCAGTCGAGGTCAAGACTGGACAGAATGGGAAGGACGCAACGCCCGCGCCTCCTCAGGACGACAACGAGCCTCCAGCTAAGCGTGTGAAGCTCGAGGATGACGGGGCAGAGGGTAAGAAGAAGAAGAAGGGCAAGCAGGCCGCCCCGCCCTCGGAGCGACCAATGGTCATCATCATGGCTGCTACCAAGGATGACAATGCCAGTCATCTCGTTGCCGTCACCTCAGACAAGTCCATCTGGGTATTCGAGCATGACGGCCAGGGAGGGCTCAAGCAGCTCAGTCGTAGGTACGTAGACTCCCACATGCAACCCGGAAAGGATATCAATGGGTATCCGCAGGAAGAAAAATGGTCTCTGCAGAACCATTATCCCCGACTTCCATACCGCTTCCTCTAGGCTACCCTCTTGGGGGCGTTGCTCCTGTGGGATAGTCGCTTGTGGGGGCGTTGACTTGGAGAGCTTCCGCCGTGGGAGACACTTCTTCGACCTTGTGGGAGACATTTTCGAGAGACACTTTCGAAAGTCTTTCAAGGCTCTGCAGATTCTATTCCTACATCTACGGATATCCATCTGTCTTCTTCTATGATATCCGGGCCCTCTTTCCCATATGCTTCAGGAAATCTGTCGTAGCCAACAGCCGTGCCGTTCTCATACTGACACCCTCACAGAACCATGCCCAAACGTCCCTGCTCCATCGTCCTCACTCCAGACAACAAGGACATCCTCTCCGCCGACAAATTCGGCGACGTCTACTCGCTCCCCCTGATTCCCTCGGACGACCCTCCGGCTCAGCCTCCATCCGCCACAGAGGCCTCATCCTCACCCGCTCCAGCATCCGCAGCAACAGCAACAGCAGCAGCCTCGCCCAGCCCCGGCCCCGACTCCATCAGCCCATTCGTCCCCCAGGCCACAGAACTAACAGTGCACACCAAGCGCAACCGCCAAGCCCTCATCGATCAGCATATCTCGCGCACCAACCCCAAAGCCTGGGGTGGCACGCCGCGGCGCGTGGACGAGATCTTCGAGCGGCACCTCCTGCTCGGCCACGTCTCGCTCCTCACAGCCGTTACGCTGGGCTTCGACGACCAAGGCCGGCGGTACATCATCACGGCGGACCGCGACGAGCACATCCGCGTGAGCCGCGGCACGCGCGAGCAGGCGCACGTGACTGTGAGCTTCTGTCTGGGCCACGAGGAGTTTGTGAATCGGCTGGTGATCCCTGAAGGGCACGGGAGCGTGTTGATCAGTGGTGGCGGGGATGGGGAGATGCTCGTATGGAAGTGGAGGGAGGGGTTGCTGCTAGGCAGGGCGGATTTGCTGGGACGGGTGAGGGAGGTCGTGCCGGGCGCGGGTAAGCTTGCGGTTACGGGATTGTGTTGTTGGGTTGGCGGTGAGGAAGGGGAGAGGACGAGAATTGTGGTGATTTGTGAACGGTATGTTGTGGTCACCTTCCCTTGGATCTCCGGAGTGGGAGGGTTTGGTCAGCTGACTGACAGACACAGTGTCCCCGCGATTTTCCTCTTCCGTCTGAAGGACTCCGGCTCCTTGGAGTTCTCACAAACCATCAAACTTCCGGGCAACCCCTCCGAGGTTGGAGTCGTAGACGACAAGAAACTTGTCGTCGCAGTTGACCCTAGTAACAAAGAGGCGGGCGAGTACGACGTTAAGAAGTCCCTGCTGAAAGTCGAGCATGCCGATAGCGAGTATCACGTCTCGGACGACCTCATCAAGGAACTTCCGGGTCTGGAGGCAGAGGCAGGCGAGGACGTTTCAGAGGAGGAGCTGGAGAGGTTGCTGTACAGTGCGGAGACCCTGCGCAAGATGGGCATGGAGGACGGAGGAGATGCAGAGTAGAGATCAGGTTGAGAAGAAGCCTTAGCAGAAGTCAGCCGTGTTGAAAAGCAAGAAATTCATTGGCAACAAAAAGGACTACCAGAAAAACCACCGGCACCTGATCGGCTCAGGTGCCCCTTCTATCCCTCTCTAAACGCCTGCCGTAAGTTGCCTGTCATGATCAAGACGGACGTAAAGAGAGCCTGAAGAGGTGCCACGTTATGTATGATCTATCCGGCCCCTCCGGCCCCTCCGGCCCTTCGTTACCAAGTCCACCTATCACCTCGTATACCAACATCCTCCACAGTGTGCATAATCAGGTTGAATGAATCACGGGCCCGGAGAGCACACAAAGTGATGTCTCCGCCCACGTCTATCAACGACCGCTTTCTATCAAAAGCATCGACTCGTTTACGCTGTATGGACGCGGGATGGCCCCGTATGCCAGGGATGCAAGGTCATTGGAAAGCAGTGAAACGAGGAAAATCACATTTACTGAGACGCGCACTGGACGCGCTCAGCACCCTGCGGGGCGCCGTCTTCGTCGTCCTCATCCATGGCGCCTTCACCACCGAACGCTCGGGCTCCCGCATTGGTGTCAGGGTCCTCCAGGTCGGCCGGCTCGGTCATGGCGTCTGAGGGCGGGATGTTCTGGAGGGCGGGCGAGGGAAGGATAGTACGGAGGGCCTCGAAGGCTGCTTCGTCGGCGGTCCAGCCCTTCTCGGGGAACTTGACGGAGAACTGGATGTAGAGGTTGCCGAAGTCGTGGTGGCGGAAGGATGGCATACCCTGGCCACGAATCATCTTGACAGCACCTATCAAAGTATGTTAGTACGGTTTTGCGCATAGTCAACAATGACAAGGTACAATGCACTTACCCGGTGCGATGGCCTCCCCAGGGATGATGTCGATGCTCAACCACCGGTCGTCCAGGTGCTCCACGAAAATGGTGCCTCCGGCGAGGGCCGTCACCAGGTCGATGTCGCACTGGTAGAGAAGGTCGTCGTCTTTGCGGGTGAAGCGGGGATGAGGCTTCTGCTCGATCTCGAAAATGACATCGCCAGCCAGGATGCCAGGCGCCTGGTCACCCTCACCACGGAACTCGACGCGAGAACCACTCTTAACGCCCCGGTCGACGTTGACGTGCAGAACCTTACGGTCGACGACGGTCTTCTTGCCGGCGCACTGTTTGCAGCGATCCTTATCCTTGATAATCTCTCCTTCTCCGTTACAGTCGGGGCAGGCGGTCTGGAATCGTTGGATCATGGGGCCCATCTGTCGCATCATGGTCTTCATGCCGTGTCCGTCGCAGCCAGTGCAGCGCTTGACCGCGCCTTCCTTTCCGCCGCGACCCTCGCATTTGGGGCAGATGATGGAACGTTGGAGCGCCAGCTTAGAGACCTTGCCGCGGTAAATATCCTCGAGCGAGACCTTGTGGGTGTGGTGGATGGTGCGCGCCTTGGGCGGGCCTTGGCTGCGCATGCCGCCACCGCCGAACATGCCTCCGAAAGCGCTGCCACCGCCGAAGAACTGGGCAAACAGGTCCTCGGCAGCCATGCCACCACCACCAGCAGCGCCATCCAGGCCAGCCTCGCCCATCTGATCATAGGCGCTCCGCTTCTGGGGGTCGGAGAGGACTTCGTAGGCATGGGAAATCTCTTTGAACTTGTGCTCGGCCTCGACATTGCCGGGGTTCTTGTCTGGACTGGGCGTTAACTACTCTGCCGACCAAGCCAGGCTGAACAATGTCCGCGGAGACATACCAGGGTGATACTTCAGCGCATTCTTCTTGTAGGCTTTCTTCAGGTCTGCCTCGCTGGCCGTGGGTGGCACGCCTAGCAGGTCGTAAAACTTGGTCTCGCGAACCATTTTGACAGTGTGCGAAGAAGGATGAGCGTGGGAGGGATCGGCGGTCGGGAATCAGAAGTCTCGGTCCGTTGATAACAAATGAGCACCTGTAAGTGAGGTCCAGGTCAGTTTCTTGAGAACTTTGCACAGCGTGAATTGGTAGCAGGAAGGTGGAAATGCTGCCTTGTTGCTGTGGGTTTCGAGTTGTCTGTAGATCCGAGAAGGCATACCTGAAAAATTGGAGGGGGAGGGCAGGGGAGACGGCGGGTTGACCAACAGTGCGTGTGTATGGGCGCTGTCACACAACGAAAAGAGGCGGATTCAGTGGCAGTTCTGATTGCGGTCGCAAAGAAGAGGGGAGGTTCTGAAGTGCGATCGTTGTTGAGGGCACGGCAGTTGTGATGGCAGTTGTAGTGGACGACTACGTTGGAAGGACTTGTTGACTTTTGGGTTGCGACATGCAAGCAGTGCAGTTGGTAGATGGCAGGGACTCCAGATTTTAGTAAAAAGGTAGCCCGCAGGATTTCCAAGAGGCTGAAGAAGATGGAAGCGGAAAGAAACTGCTCGACGTGTTAGTGCAGGTACATCTGCAGCCTTCCCGGCCCTTGTGTCTCGCGTGGTGTGCCGCACAATGTGGTGGCGGCTCCCGAAATAGCCAGGTCTTCCTTAACATCTACAGGGATGCCCCGCAGCCTGGACCCCCCGGGACTTTTCCATGGGTTCCGTTTTCTGCAGTTGGCTCCCCTGACCTCCCTGGCCTGCCACTTCACTGACGTACTAGGTAGATTCATGTGGGCCCGTCCTTTGAGGTTCAAATGCAGGGTCCAATGCTCTTGATCCCGATCATTTCATTGTTTCCAAGATCGGTGTCATTCACTCTGCTGGTTTATTTGTCATAGCACAACCTTGTTCTATGTATGTTGGACCGAATCTGCAGTACCGAACCCCTCCTTCTTACTTTGGTGCTGGTCACTGACCGGACTGTCTACTATATACAGCATGATCGCAGATAGGCAAATCTGGAAAGACAAATCCAACAGCATCCATCAGTATGGCTTCATCTGTTGGCGTTTGTCGGGCCTCACTATGACTGGAATATTGACCCGACTGCACCACATCTTCTTACTTGCCCTCCAGGATAGCATCTGCCTCCCTCCACCCGCTCAACAACGCCCCGTGGACCGTAGCAAAATGGTTCCGGCTTGTATGCTCTCCGGCAAACCTCAACACACCCCCCTCACCGTTCACGACTGGCCGCTGGAACTCTTCACGGTGTCTTGTTTCTGACACGCCCGTGACCATGTGGCTGTAACTCCCCCTCGAGAACTCGTCTGTTGCCCACCTGGTAACATGTATGCCAACAGGCTTCGGCGGCTCCCGCCCCAGCCAGCCCGTCAGCCCACGATGTACGATCCCCCCGGCTTGTTCGTTCGTCATGGCTTCGACTTGAGCGGCATTGGCACAGGAGACGAAAGCTGATAGGACGGGGAAGCCGGTGAGATTGTGAAGGTTGATCACGGACAGAGCCCGGAGGCCGGGAGAGCTTGTGCCATCCTCGTGGATTTCGATGCCAGGTAACTCGGCGGTAAGGCCCATAAACGTGTCCGGTGCTATTGAATCCTCTTTCTCGGTCGCGTCGTCTTCACCCTCCGATCCTGTCGCCAAGCGCTGCCGTACAAGACCTTTCTTGAATATGGAAAGGTACGGTTCTTCAGTCCACCACGGATTCTGATATATGAGCATAATCTTGTCCAGTGTTCCGAAACCAAGGCCCCGGAGAGCTGTTTGTTTCTCCGGTGGCAGTGGCGGCTCGAACAAGCGTGGTGGCGCTGTTGTGGAGCTCAGTCCTTGGTCGTGATGCTGAAGTACGCCTAAGGGCAAAGTGCAGACGACTTGTTTTGCTGTGTAAGACCCATGGGTCGTCTCGACCTTGATCGGGCTCTTGCTCCAGTCCAGATACTTCACTTGCGCGCCTAGCTGCACCAGACCCGCCTGTATCAGATCCTTGGCCACCTCCTCAACAACAGCTGTGTACCCATCATGGAGAAACACTTGTTCGCCAGCAAAGTCGTCAAGTGCGAACTCAAGCAGGCTCATTCCTGGCTGGTCGCCGGGCTTCTCAGCTGACTGTGCAGCCAGTGGCGCGGCTTCCATGCTCTCCACGAACTGCGGCATGGCGCTGAGCAAGTGATGGTACTCCTGCGGCAACGCTCTGTATGCTTCTCGGAGCTCTTGTGTCTCGGTGATGGCTTGAAGCATCGTGGTGTGCTTTGCCTTTTCTTCCGAATTTTTCGTGGCTTCTTCGTGCAGTGACCCGATCATGGACCAGAGTGAGCCCATCAGCGTCTCTGCCACGGTCACGGGTATGACCCGGTCGCCTTTACCCCCTTCGTAGCGCACAGGTTGCTGGTGCGTGGGAACGGACTGTATCTTGACCCAGCCGTCATGGTCCCGCTCACTTGTGCTCACGATCTCATCCGCGACTTCGCCCCAAGAAGGTGCTTCGAAGATGACCGACCCAGAAAGCTGCCTATATTCCTTGTGAGGCAGCACCCCCATCAACGGGTTCGGCCTCTCCTCCGTGCCCACGCCATGGATCCAGTTTGCTCCTGTGTCCAAGCGGCAGCCACTGACATGGACAGACTCTATGCGGCCACCAATTCTTTCCCGTCCTTCCAATACCAGAAGACTCTTCTTGCCGTCCCTGTAGTGTGGGTGCTGATATAGTCTCGAGGCGCAGGACAGGCCGGACATCCCGGCTCCGAGAATGAGCGTGTCATAATGCCGGTCTCGGGTTGCCGTTGCTGTTGCCATCTGTATGAACTTCTTTTTCATTCCTCCTGAACGGTGCGATATTCACCTTGCACTGAGCTGGAGAGTCGGACGTAAGATTTTAGTTGGCAGTTCAAGAGGGAGGTGGTTGGTTGGTCTGCTGTCCGTTGCATCTGCACGGACCTCCCAGACGTGGGGGCGGATTACCAACTTGCTTAATACTATAGCAGAAAGAAGGCAGGTTAGATAGAAAGGATTGGGACGATAAGGATGGTTTATTTAATTAGAGTTGCAATCTGTGTTAGGGTGATGCGCGGGCGTCATAGGCCTGCCTGCCTTTCGATCTCTATAAAAATGACATCTGACCTCCTCAACTTTGGTTCCGATTCGAAAGGTCGGCTTTCCCCGAGTTCAAAGTGTCGACTCGAAAAAGAGAACAACTGCTATGCCCGCGAAACACCTTTATTTCATATACGACATATAACATCTAGCTCAACTTTATTGTCCTTTTCGATTTGATACTTCTCATGTAGATTTTAATGTTATGATTTCATTATTAAGAAATGTGGCTTGTCGGTGGCCCGTGCAGACTAGCGAAATTCCAATCGATAAGTAGAGCATGTCTGGGGTTTGCTGACATCTCCGCTCAGCCTTCCTTCTTGACCAGTTTATATCTTATCCAACACAACATGCAAGAGTCTGTTGGAGATCCGAAAGAGCAGCCCGATATCTCCAGACGTGATGACGAGATGGTCTCGGTTCCCGCGGTAACGTCAGACCGGTCAGCTAAGTCTGGCCGAGCAGAGACCAAGCGGACCCCTACCTCGTCAAGAGGCCAAAAGAAAAACAGTGATGCTCGGAAAGAACAGAACAAGAATGCCTCACGAATGTACAGTGGGTCATCTCTACGTCTTCGGCCCCCACACTCCGAGGCTGATGGTGCCATTCAGGGGAGCGGAGGAAGCAGAGACTTGCTCTCCTGGAGCAGCTACTCCACAAGGAGCAGACTCACAAAGGTGCCCAAGATGCTCCTCGGGCCGGTATGACAGCTAGAGCAGCGTCTCCCCAGCAGGAAGATGCCCCGGTGGCTCCGGTGGCTTCCGGCTCAGGGAGCTCAGCCGAGTTCAGTGCACAGCTCATTTCCCAGACCGCCACGTCGAGATCTCCCGGGCACAATGCTGCCAATGCCTCTGCACCGTCGATGATGGAGAATCTATCGTTTGACAGTCCGTGGCCGATAACATACAACGATCCGCTTTTCAATATGGCGATTTCACGGCCAAATGTCGTCCCCAGGACGCTGACACTGCCTCCATCTTCGTCTTCGCGGCTAGCTGGCAGCGGGATGGCACCCATCACGTATCCGGCCGTCCACGAGCCACATTCAGCGCTCAAGCGAGCATCTGCAGTATCTGCAACATCTGGGCCCGAATATGGCGATCCGGTATCCCTGGATAGTACTCCCTCGTCGTCGAGGCGAGAGCAGGAACAGCAGCATGAAAGTCTCCAGGCCTTTCTCAGCCGGCTCATGTCGCTCTCCGTCCCAGACGTGAAGCAGGTCATCTACGTCCAGCAGAACGGCCTCTTCGGCGCCGTGATGGAGAACACGCTCGCTCTCGGCCTGCTGAACGGCGCGCAGATGATCTTCTCCGCGGACGGCACGAGCCCGTTCAACAAGGACTGGCTCCAAAGCAATGGCACCATGCAGCTGTCAGCGATCCGGTCGAAGTTCGCGGCCACGCCGAAAGATCTCCAGCCGCTGGATATACAGATCACTTTTGAGCACCACGTCTATCTGGACGTCCTACCGTTTCCCATGTTTCGCGACAAGGCGCTCAAGGCGCTCACATGTGATCCCCCGCTGTTTGACGAGGATGAACTGTGCGTAGATATCACCCGGAATGGAGGGCTAGTTGTCTGGGGATCGCAGGGTAACGATCAGGGCATGGATGCATGCCGATCCTGGGATATGAGAAGTTGGGAGCCAAAACCATGGTTCCTCAGGAAGTACTGGTACCTGGTCGGCGGTTGGGAAGATGAGATGTGGAAGGCGGCCAGGTGGTGGCACGCCATGAGGAACGAGAGAATCGAAACGAGACCGCCGGATCCAACGACGTAGATTCAGGGACAGTAGCAGGTCTGAAAGAATCCGCCAAGATTTTGATCAAAGGCTCTGTCTCTTGTTGAGGAGTCCGGGAACTTCACGAGAGGGAGGGAGCCCTAGCGGGCATTTCGACTGAATGATTCAAAGCACGGCATGTCTTTTATTCTCACACGAGAGCTCAAGTCAGATTTCGGATTCTCCTAAGTCTGCTCTCCGTTTGAGATCACCTCAGGAGACGACCAGGGACAGTGACGAGGGAAAGCAAACTCAACCTGCCCTCCCCCTTCTCTGCCCACGCTCGGTACGTTCGAACTCCCAAGCCTTGCCATCCATCCCATTCTCCCGTGTCCATAGGGCCATCTCCTCAATGTTCGACCTGCCCTAACAGTTTCTGAGACGAAATCAGTCTACGCACGAAGAACAAGACTTTTTCTTCCTGCTGCCCACCTAGCTATTTCTCCGGGAAGGACTGCCCAGGATGCATTGCCTGGCCTAGAGACCTTGCCAATATCCATCAGGCTGTAGAGCACAAATTTTGTGCCACATAAAGCAGTCCGCCTTCGTCTCGTATTCATCCGGGGCCAAGGGGACGGGAACCGGCTCCGGGGCGGCGATGGGTGAGGCGATGACGCCGAGGGAGAGGATGGTGGCCGCGGCCGTGATGAAGTTCAAGAGCTGCATTGGTGTAATGTTCACTTTCTTTTGATTTTTTTTTAAAAAAAAAGGTTCTGGGTCATGAAGGTATGCGGTATTTAGGGTCTTGACGAGGGCAGACTCTGGGCCACCAGACTCATCCCAAGAGCAGCAGCAGCTCTTATAGACCACACCTAGGCCTAAATCCATGGCTTCCAGAGACTCGTGGCATTGCAGATCTCCCAATGGCCGCGCTGCGCCGCCCAGTCTGACAATGGTACTTTTTGGAATGGTATAAAGGGATGAGCCGTGGGATAGGCTTGAGGGACCGCAGTGCGTTGCCCGCACAATCAACACCCCCTTCTATTCAGGCCCCGAACGAGACTAATATGTCTCCTCGGAGTGTCACACCGAAGAGGCTTGACAGAAGACTTCCAATGAAGATTGCAAGAGCCCTTTCACAGGGTGTGCCGAGATGTTGTTGGTCTGCTGCCAAAAGAGGTGTGAAGAAGACCTTTTTCTTACTGTCTCTTCAGAAATGGCGTTGATCACGAAACAAGCTATTTTGAAAGTTCCCCGTCATAGTCAGGCTCAGCACAGTACTTCAACGTATCATGGATTCTGGTCTTTCGTCCCCAGGCTCTCGACAGTTCCAGACATTTTCTTCTCGAAGCTGGAAAATTTATCAAGCAAAACAAAACAAAGATACAAAACAAATCATAAACAAACAAAAACACATGAATCGTGACATAGGACTTTTATTGATGTGCCTCCTTATCAGAGCCACGACGATAGGCGGTGGGGTCGAAGGGCTTGCCGGCGGACGAAACTGGATCATCCTTCCTCTGCCTCTGGAGGACCGGAAATCTTCACGAGCAAGCCCGACGAGAACTCTCAACCCTCACACGAAAGTAAACACAGAAGCAAACACCAACAAGATGGACGACGCAAAGGGCCTAGCAACGGCCTTGGAGGAGGCCAAGCTCTCCTACTCCGAGGGCGGCATACCAGTAAGTCATCCCCCCCCCCCGGGCCTACTACCTGCATTCATAGGTCATCATCATTCATGTATGCGCACACACCCACTAACAACACCCCTTCCCCCTCTCTCCCCCCCCGCCAGATCGGTGCCGCCCTCTTCTCCAAAGACGGCCAGCTCATCGGCCGCGGCCATAACCAGCGCGTGCAGCTCGGGTCCGCCATCCACCACGGCGAGACGTCGGCGCTCTACAACTCGGGCCGGCTACCGGCGCGGGCGTACCAGGGGAGCACAATGTACACGACCCTTTCGCCTTGTGATATGTGTGAGTCCGCGGTTTTTTTCTTCTTTTTTTTTCTTCTTTCTTTTTCTGTTCTTCTTCTTTTTTCCCCTCTCCGATAAAAGGGGTGACTGAGACGATGCCAGGTACGGGAGCCTGCCTCCTCTACGGCATCAGCCGGGTGGTCATAGGCGAGAACAAGAACTTCCTCGGCGGCGAAGCCTATCTGCGGCAGCGGGGCGTCGAGGTCGTGGTGCTGGATGATGCCGAGTGCACGGCGCTGATGGATAAGTTTATTGCTGAGAAGCCGCAGCTGTGGTACGTTTCAGATTCTGCTCCATGCACCACCACCACCACCAC
>MUZH01003842.1:0-26166 GCA_003012965.1 Juglanconis oblonga | reverse complement strand
ATTATTATAGGGCATCCGAGCTAATTTGTTAATTCTCGAAGTTATTCCTATAGGACGTTTTAGCCGAATTTCCCACGAGCCGATTACGCCCTTAAGGACTTCAAATTCCCTATACTTGACGAGCTATGTATCCCAAGGCATATCTTATAATAAAAATTTCTATTCTAGGACCTTCAGACGGTTTTTTTTTGGGGGGGGGGTTATTGCAGTCCTGCGAGAAAAGAGAATTAGGAACAAGGAATGATCATCAGTTCCCGTAAACCTAGCACACCGTTCTCGAACAACCGAACGACCGAACGACCCCGGGAAACTCTGCTAGAGATGACGTAGACCTGCAGCTCATCCTGCGACGACATCAAGTTTCTTTGTCCAACCCAACCCGGACAACTTCTCTCTAAAGCGCAATGACTTTCCCTTTCTATTTGACGGAAAAGAAAAAAGGCAGAGGACTGGCTTGTAGATTGTTGTTCTACAGGATAGCTTTGCTCTGAAAACAACAGACAGACTTGTAGTCTTGCGGCGTTTTGTTTTCCAGCGGCGTTCTTTTTGCATCGCGATATCAGATACCCTCGTCTTTCTTTACTGCAATCCGTTCTTGAGTTCTTCTTGCATTGCTACTCCCACGACTTCTCGATCATGGCGTCGAACGCTGCTCCACCGAGTCAAGAAGACATCACCGTCACCCAATCAGCTGCTGTCAATGGCGAAGAACCTTCTGAACCTTCTGAACCTTCTCCCGCCGTCGATGCGGGAAAGAGGGCAGCTCTTGCTCCGACCGGAAACTCTGGCTTCCCCAACCTCACGAGGACAGACTCAATGCCGGTCTCGTTGAGATCCCATACCTCTATCTCCGTCGTCGGCACATTTCCCCTCGGCTCCCTCAGAGTCCACAAGGCGATGGACTCTCCACGACCCCAACGGCCAGACGGGCCTCTGCCCGACATATCATACATGCCACCGCTCGAGGACGGCACGGAGGAGGCCGCAGGTCCTCTGCATGGAGGTGACATCTTCCTCATCCTCGACCTCCCGCCAAAATCGACAGTAGGCTGCGACGCAAAGGCAATAGGCACCGGCACCTCAGGCTTCCAGGGCATCCGCGACATCCCACCCGGGCCTCATTTCATCTGGGTGTCAGAACCAAAAGCCATGTCCCGCTGCGGCTACTGGTTCGTCACCAGCCGACAGGGCCGGGGCCAGGTGCGCGTGAAGCAGTGGGACAAGTTCAACGAGGTCCTCGTCACCCCGCCGAGCAACTTCGAGGTGCGCGATCTGCGCGACAACGTGGCGAGTCTGTCTCCGCAGCTCGTCCCGTACGGCTTCGGTGGCGATGCCGCCGCAGACCCGTCCCAACCCGCTAGGATAGCCGGACCACCGCAGGGCGGGGAGGAGAACGCGGCGCAGCTGTACGGGCGGCTGACCTCGTGCATCAGCGAGAAGCTCCTGGCGCGAGTGACCGGCAAGGCCAAGGTGAGCGAGTGGCTGGTCGACACCTCGCACAGCACCGCGGGCGACTCCGACTTCCCGCAGACCAAGAAGACCACGCAGACCTACCAGACCCTCGTCGGAACCGGCGAGCTGAGCTTCCTCTTCCCCGACGGCGACGTGGACTTGCACACCGCGACGAGCCTGGACGCCGAGGCCCTCCCGGACACGTCAATGGACATCCTCCGCCTCCTCGACACGCCCGGCACGGGGGTCACCGACACCGACCTCCTCGGCGAGCTGCAGTTCACCTTCCTCACGGGCCTGCACCTGAGCAACCTCGCCTGCATCGAACAGTGGTGGCACCTCGTGCTCAAGATCATCCTGCGCGCGCACAAGCTCGTCATCCTGCGCCCGGCCCTCAGCCGCTCCTTCCTCACCACCCTGCGATCCCAGATGATCTACAACGAGGAGTACATCGTCTCCTCCAACGCCTCCGCGCCGTTCGAGGACGCCCAGCCGCGGCACGAGTATGGCGGGCCGGGTGACACGGGTGGCTCGACGAGTCTGTTGGACGTCATCCCGGGGAGCAAGCGCAGACTGCGCAAGGCGCTGACGCTGTACAAGCGGCGGATGAACGAGTTGCTGTTGGCTTTGCCCGGGGGCCAGGTGACGCCAGAGCAGGGGGAGGTGGGCAAGGCGTTTGTGGAGGTGGAGGCATGGTTCTGGAGGTTTGGGTGGGATCTGAGGACGGACTATGTCAAGGAGAAAGAAGAAGGGGAGGAGGATGGGAAGAAGAAGAAGGGGCATGAGGAGGAGGAGGCTGACGATGATGAGTACAGGCCGGTGATCGTGGATTTGGATGATAATGGGAGGGAGGTCGGATTGTTTTCGTTCGACTGAGCAATCTCGTTGATGCCCCTGGCGACTGGAATGGGATCTGATGATTTCATATGCTTGGCTTGGGTTTGTAGGGCCTTGAGAGTCCCATACAGCAGGAGACTGATGGATGATGTAATTTTTCTGCTTTCTTTTCCTCTTCTGAATTTCCAGAGCATGTAGGTGGTGGAGTACCATTGTAGGCGTTGGGCTTGCGGGATTCCCAGTCATAATACCAATGTCAATAGCATAGGAAGGGAGCATGACAACTAGAGCCCTCATACCATGTTGGCCTCTTGCTTCACCAAGCGTGTCTCGCCTCTCCTCAGGTGCAGAAGCAATAACAACAGAGAGAAATGCAAAGCTGTTGGAAGGCAGCTCGGTCAGAATCATCAGATGAGAGGCGCACTCGCTCCTTGCCTGGCTTCTAGTCTCTGTGTCTTGCCCATGGCCCCCCCCCCGGTCCATGCTTGCTTGCTCCTTACCAAGGTGGAGGTATCAAACGGCACCATCTGAGCTGGTCCAGACAGAGAGAGAGTATGACACAATACAATCCAAGATGGACAAACCACTGGCTAAAGTTTTTTAGATCGTGTTCATTTGCCGTTTCCCTTAACTGTCCAGCCCGGCGAGGCCCTGCCATGCAATTGCAAGTCTAGGAAAAATAAATTCCCCTTTTTGGGTTTTCCGTGTAGGTTCCTCGATTTGACTCCCGATCCGCGCATGAAGAAAGCCAGTAATAAAAAGGGCTAACGGCACGCGTGTCCTTCCAAACCAGTCATTGCTAACGCCGTCCTGACTTTTTGCTGTCGCAGCCGTCGCCGTCGTCACCACCATCATCCTCCCCAGACCAGCACCACCACCACCACCAAAACAGCAGCAACGGTGCTGGTCCTTCTCCTCCATGCCATCCCCCAGAAGAGATTGGGCGCTTTAACGGTAGGACTTCTGGAATCTGGCACGGGCACCTGGACCACCGAACTTCTTGGGCTCGCAGCGGCGGTTGTCGGCGACGAGGAGGGTACGGTCGAACTGGGTCAGGGCCTGCTTGAGCAGGTTCTTGGTGTGCTCATCGACAAACTTCTGGTTGTAGGCGATCAGAGCCTTGGAGATGGCTTGTCGCACAGCGCTGTTCACCTGTTAGCCTCCTCATGTAAATTCACCGTGAGGCTTGGTCTTCGCAGTATCCGGTCCTCCGAAGGGTTGATGAGGTCCAGGGTACTGCCAGAGACCGTCGGAGGGCCAACATACTAGATCTGAGAAGTGTGACCACCACCGGAGACACGGACACGGATGTCCAGCTGGGCGAACTTGTCGAGGCCGACGACCAGAAGCGGCTCGTAGACCTGGATCGCGAAAACCGGTCAGCATTTCTGTCCAAACCCGAATCCGAGCACAACTCATTCACAGCTCCCTCCTTCTCTTGCTTGTGTTATATTGCCCATGTCTTGATTCGCCCTTTGATGGTGGGGCATCCCCTTCGAGATATCGGTTCGCGCAGCCCAAAAAAAAGTCGTACCTTGGTTCGGAGAATGGCGGGCTCGACCAGCTGGAGAGGTCGGCCGTTGACTTTGATGAGACCCTGGCCGGCCTTGCACTGAGCGACAGCCTATGTTCAATCCACAACCGTCAGCAAACATAGTCCTTTCTCTCTGCTCGGGTCGTTTGTTCATCGTGTGATCGGTTTGTTTCAGTGGGCCAGGGTGATGGGACAATACGGACAGTCGCGTTACGCTTCTTGCCGAAGCACTGAACCATCTGAGGGGCAGCCATGATCGTGGGTGTTGGCTTTGGGGGTTGTCGAGAGGGATCGAAAGGGCGATGGTTGGTGTCGGCAATTAGGTTCGATCGTCTGCTGTGGAGGTGAGGTTGAGGTCGGCCAGACGAATTTTCGAACTGTGGGCGCCGCGCTGAATTTCGGCCTAACCGTAGCTGGACTAGCGCAGATGATACACGTGATCTTATCGCGATAAGAAACTTGACTTCACCTTGAGTTGACGACGACGACGATAATGAAGTCCTGAGAAAGACAAGTGTGATCCGAATTCGGAATGAGACGTGAAGAGTTGAACAACTTTTTGCATGGAGGTATTTTCATGATTTAAACAGTTGAAGTAAGCTCATTGCGTTAGTGTGCTTCGGAAGACCTGCCTCAGTCATTCCTTCGCTTTTCCTGAGACACCCCAAGTGCAACTCTCCAGATTCCATCCTTTGAGACCGGCACGAGCATTCTCTGGTATAAAAAGTGACCAAGTCCGTTTGTTTTCCGCTTGAAATTCATTGTTCTCGGTTTGGCCCTGCAAGATGTCCCGCAAAGGAGTAGGCCTCGCCGCCTTCGACCGGAGCCGGATCACCTCGGCCCAGTACGCCAGCCACGGCAACACCCTGCGGTCCACCAACGCGCAGGCCCTCGAGACCCAACTCAGCGTGTTCCGCTCGCTCTTACAACAGTTTGCCCAGACGCACGCCAAGGATATCCGTTCCAACCCGTCCTTCCGCGCCCAGTTCGCCCGCATGTGTGCCGCCATAGGGGTCGACCCCTTGGCCAGCAGCAACAGCGGCTCCGGATCGGGCGGGTCCATCTGGGCGCAGCTGCTGGGGAGGAGCGTCAACGATTTCTATTTTGAGCTGGCGGTGAGAGTGGTCGAGGTCTGCGGTGAGACGAGGAGTGAGAATGGTGGGCTGATTGAGGTGAGGAAGGTGAGAGAGAGGATTATGAGGGGCCGGATGGAGGGTTCGTCGGAGGTTACGGAGTAGGTTGTGGAGCTCCTGCCGTGATGAATGAGGAATGCTGACAAGGGGAAAGGGATGATATCCTCCGAGCTGTCGGCACATTGAAACCTCTGGGCTCATCGTTCTCCGTCATCAAGGTCGGCAGCAAGCCGTACATCCGCTCCGTGCCAAAGGAGCTGAACACGGACCAGAGCGCAGTGCTTGAGGCTGTTCAGGTACTTGGCTATGTCAGCATATCGATGCTGATGCTCAACCTGCACTGGCCTAGAGCTCGAGCACAGACAGCATTGGAGGATCTCCTGGGCGAAGGCATGTTATGGATTGACAAGCAGGCTGTGGAGTGGGAATACTGGTCTCCAGGATTCATGCTGGAAGCCCAAGAGATCTTCTCGGGGGAATGAAAACTGTCACATCCAGGACATTATCACGAAAACCCAAGCTTGCAGTCGAGTCTTCCATGGGAACACCCGGCATTTGGTCTCACGTCGGCTAGTCGCCGACGATTTTCACATGGAAGCAGCCCTCTCCAAGCCCCGAGATTTACCCCGGTGGGAACCGGTCAACCAACTTCCAAGTTGAACTCGGCCGTTCAGACTGCTGGTGTCATTTCGACCAATCACTTCCGAGCTGGCAAGGCCCAATGAGTCTTAGCAGAGAAAGTGGCACTCACGGATCACGCCACAACCTTAGCTAGATACACTCCATGATACGGAAAGTGAAATGGAGAGGGTCGGTATCGCATGATTCCTGATTCCGAGCACAAATCCATCTCCTTGGGAGGTCCCTGGCCATCGTGACGGTGACCAAGCTACAATAACAAGAGTCTATCCCCCTGCACCAATCCATTGCAACACAACAACCACTCCGCATGAAGAGAGGAGAGGCATCGATCAGACATATGTTCCAGAAGCTCTTCAGTCATACGCGCAATGTCTGGCTTCGTGCAGAGGTTGATTGCCTCATTCCGGCAGCTTCGGGGGAAATCCGTCATCTATCAATGACGTGCGGGCTGCTCTGCAAAAAGGATTCAGTCCGTTTTCCTAGCCTGGAGTGCTATTGGCTATCTCTGTCTAAATCTTCGAACGCACCGGAAACCTCATACCAGGAAGATCTTCGACGTCGTACTTCGACAAGGCCTCGTTATCGAATCCATAGATGTCGTGGTCACTGTTAGGTACCGTCAGCATCCGCATACTACCTAGGTAGTCAGTCAGACGTCAAATTGACATGGTCGAACTTACAAGATGAAGTCATCAATCTCGGCTCGACCAACTGCTGCGACGTCCACCCAAACGGAAACGCTCCGGGGCGCGGTTCCAAACCCACCCCATCCGTCAGCATTGATCTCCACAAATCCCCTAAATTGACCAAGCAGGTCTGTCCAGCACTCCCACGCATGGTGCTCACCGACGAACATGCGTTTCGTCGCCATCGCGTCACGGCTCGTCATCAGGACGGCGAGCCCGGCGCGCCCAGAGACAGAGGGGTCACCGTGTCGAGTGAAGCCAATGCAATCGGCTTCATCGAAGTACTCCGACTGTGGGCCATAGGCGTACGAGTGGCGGGCGAGCATCATCTTGGGGATCAGGCGACGGCCATGATCGACTGGCTCGTACGTCCCGGAAGCTCGTTTGCCCATGGGCCCGAACGAGCCGTACAGGTCGCCGTAAAAGACAACAGGTGTGCCGCCATTTGCGTGAAGAAGGATGATGGAGTAGCCCAGGGGGATAAACCATGGCGCGACGAGGGTCTCGGATGTTTGGCCCTCTTGGGTGTCGTGATTCACCACAAACGTCTGTCATCGGATGTTACCCGTCTGGTCTGCAATTATCGAAGGAGGGGGCAGGCTCGATGAGACTCACAACACTGGATCCCGGCTTCAATTTCGCCAGTGTTCCGTCAAAGACAGTCCGGAGGTCAGGGCTTTCGGCCCAAGAGAGGTCCCGGAAGTTGTGGACAAGCGGGATATCGTAAAGAAGGACGTCGAAGCTCATATCCTCGGCATACTTGGCGAGAAATTCTGACTCCTGGACCCAGTCTATCACATGTCAGAAGCCTTTGTTTGGTGCTTGAAGTGGGTTTCTCTGCAAATTCTTCAAAGGGGCAAGATGAGGCATCATCCATCCCAAGAAGGATCACTTACACTCGCCGATCAATAGGAACTGGCGGCCCCAGACCTTCTTGGTGTGTTCTACGAAATCCTTGATGAAGGCTGTGGACATGTGTTTGATCGCATCAAGCCGTAGTCCACGGAGAGGCAGCTGGTCGTGTAGCCACTTGGCCCAGTTGAAGAGCTCGGCCCGAACCTCTGGGTGCGACACGTCTATATTGGAGAACATCCTGAAATCAGAAAAGCATCTGTCAGACCACGAAACACGAAACACGAACCAACGATCTCGAGGCATACAAGTAGTCATAATTCCCACGCTCCGGGTCGGCATCCGCCCAAACCTTACCCTCGAATCTTCGTATGACCCCGGCCTCTTTGGTCTTCTCGTCATAGTCGACGCCGGAGAAGTGCTCCTTGTTCCAAACGAAGGTGCTATACTGCCCACCGCGGGCCTCGTACTCGAACTTGGTCCAGGCCTGTATCTCCTCGAAGCCGCCAATCTCGACGTTGCGGTCTACCCCGTCAAAAGTTCCGGGAGATGTTAACTGCTAGATCATTCTTGATACGTGAAGAATGGAAGCAGAATCACCCTCACCGAGTTGCTCCACCCGAACAGCCCTGACCTCCTCAACACCATCTGCGCCCGCCTTGTGGGAAATCACCACGTCGAAGATGAGGCCGATGCCGAACGACTCCGCCACTCGTGCGAGGCTTACGAGCTCTTGCTTGGTGCCATACTTGGTTGCCACGCAGCCTTTCTGATGGAACTCACCGAGGTCGTAAAGGTCGTAGATGTCGTAGCCTTTCAGGCTCAGTCGTTTGCTTTATGGTTCTGGACGGGACGAGCGGGGCTTGACTCACCAATGCTATCGGGACCGAATCCTTTGCAGGCGGGCGGGATCCAGAGGGCGTTCACACCGAGCCGGGCGAGGACCGGGACGATGCCCTTGAGGCGCTTCCAATGCTTGTTGTCGGCGGGGACGTACCACTCGAAGCCCTGGAGCATCGTTGGGTTTCTTGGTGGGTTAGAGACAGAGGGGGAAGGGTGGGACGAGGATGTGGGAGCTGATGGACATGCCATTTTAATAGAGGCTTCTATATAAGTCTTCGTGTCTCGGACGGATTATGGGGGCTATTTGTGAGGAATTTGGCCCGAAGGTTGGTCGGTTCTGAGCTTGTGACCTCAGATTGGAAATATGAAGTCACTTCACTTGATATTTGTCAAAGCCAAAGGAGGGCAAGAGCACCTGGTAACATGCTGTTGTGAGGAAACGGAAAGAAACTAATTGTCCTTTTTCGAACGGGAGTTAACTTGGTCCGAGATTGAGAGTTCTCATTCACAGCGAACAAAGACTGTAGGATACGAAAATTCGAGTGCATTTGGATAGCGTGCCCACTTCGATCTGGGCACCTCTTCAGACAACCGGATGCCCGCCCACTATTATTTTATATATTGTACAATTATGCCAGAAAGTTCAATCCTCTCCCTTTCATGCAGGCGGCGCCCGCCGGCCGAACAGACTCTGTGATGGAGCAAATAACATCACAGGGTCTGTCACCGTCTTCACCCGGAATTACGACAGTGCTGAGCACCAGAGGCAGCTTTCACTGCCATGGTATCATCGTTTACTGCGGAGAGTGCATGTGTTCTCCTTGTCAAACCCTCCTCCAAAGTTTCCAGTCCAGTCGTACCCACCCCAGGCCTTTCGGATAGCCAAGAGAACCCGACCACGGCCACCGTTCGTGTCTCAACCAGCCAGCCGTCCCTCATTCATTGCCACGTCGACGTCGATTGTCACTCCTGGCTCTGCGCGCCCGGTAGACCATTCCCCGAAGAAGCGCATGATGATTGCCCCACACACCCTCGCGCTTCACGTCGTAGCATATGAGTCCCTCCTCGGCGATGTCGCCATCACGAGGTTCCTTCAACAAGATATCGGGACACGCGTCCCAGCCCCTGGAGGTTCGTAGAAGGTGGTCGGCGAAGTCAGGGAAGACCGGTATACTGGGACGGCTCGATGGGGAGAGGACCACGACTGTCCAAGTACGCGAGGTAGAACATGGCGTGATATTCCAACCCCTCCACGTTGTACAGGAACCTCGGGTCCCAGATCCGGTGCTCCCATGAAGCCTGCATAATGCCATCCGTTCTTCGTAGAACGCGCCAATTTGAACGTGTGCATGTTTCAATGCCGAGAACTCCTTCTTAAGAAGTCGGACGGTATGGTGCACTTGACTGGGGCTGTCTTTCTTGCCCTCCTCGTCGGTACCTGGGGCGCCGGTAGAGCGCAAAAGTCTCGCGGTCACGGAGACACCGTCTTGCTGCTCACTGCTGCGTGACAGCCAGCAGGCCTTTATGAGCCCCGCAGAACCAATAGACAACTTTCCGAGGGATGTCAAGTCGATGAGGCGGCTCGTGTATGACTGACTTGCGATGGATAGGATGGTCTACGAGGTCCACTATGGAGGTGGAAGGGTCTGTCTGGTGATGTCGAATTGATCTTGGACACCTTTGTGGGCAGATGAGAGAAGCGGGGTTTGAGAAGTTGGAAGTGACGAGTCCAAGAGCGAGATGAAGTTGGAAAGGACAGCGGCCTTGGTTATAGACAATGGACGAGAGGACGTATTGCGTAGAATGGGACGTTTTATAAGTGACGCTAAACCGCCAGGATATGAGCTCACAAGCACGACTCTGATCATATCATATCCATGATTCGTTTCAGCTACCTAGGTATCTGACCGTAAGCTCGAAGGTCCAACCCCACACCTGGGAGAGTGGCCCAAAGCAGATGCTGCCCTCGAGGTATCACAAGATACCTGTAATCTAGCTCACACAACGCGACTGACTGCTGCAACTGAGACCTTAGTTCAGTTAATCGCAGCAAGTCAACTCAATGACCTTAAAACTTTTGTACCCTGCCTTCTCAAAAAGAAACCCCGGCTCTCATACCATGTCAGTGAAGGGCGGACTCCAGTCCAAAGATCCCTTCCTTACCTCTTTGGCGAGGCACTGACGGTAAAAGCATGAAAGAAAAAAAAACAGACTGACAAGGAGACACTGGATATTACCCGGTCAGTGAAGCAAAATGATGCCAGTGTCTAGACCGCCCCCTGAACCCTTCTACTAGAAACGCCGTAACTGTGCCGGAATCGAATGCCTCCGTTGGAAACGTTAAAAACGTTGAAATGGACAAATAACCACATGGTCTACTGTCGTGGACGCGATCGTCTGGAATGGCCATTGCCCTACCATCGGCGGTTGCCCATGGGGATGGCATTAGCGCCTCCTATTTGAATGTCAGTTTCAAGCCCATCAACATGTTAGGGCGTGTGTGATGAAGCCTTACTTACCCCTGTAGCCACCGCCGCCGCCATGGCCACCACGTCCTCGGTATCCACCGCCACCGAAGCGGCCACCGCCGCCACCGCCACCGTAGCGAGCCATCTCGGCCAGGCGAGGGTCGATCTGCTGTTTGGCCTCCTGGAGCACATTCACGAGATCACGAGCCTGCTTGGAGTCTAGGAACACGAGTTAGCCAAGCCACAGCCACATAGGGGATGGGAATGATGATACTCACTGTCAGTGGTAAAGAAGGTAACGGCGGTACCCTTCTGGCCAGCACGACCAGTACGACCAATACGGTGGATATAATCCTCCGAGTTGTTGGGGTAGTCATAGTTGAGCACATGAGTAATGTTGCGCACATCTTGAACGAGCAAAGGTTAGCAGGCAGAAACCGGGCGGGTATAGCAACATCCAAGCATGGACAGGTGCCATGTGACATATAAGTATGTTTCATGCTTTTCTCGGTACTCTTTCTCCTTGGCAGGAGGGCTACTCTTGCGAGTATGATTGCTGTTTGGAATGTCCATGGCTTCGGGTCCTCGGCCCTTGGGAATCTTGAAGACAGCTTGAGCAGGGTCAAGAGATGCCAGCTCTACGCTTGTACCATAGCAACTGGTCAGGTACAAGAGAAGAAGCACGAGTGTAGCGCAGTCAGCCTGGAGTTTGCTACATTCGTGAAACCCAAGACTCCGCTCAGAGAGACCAAATAGACGCATGCAATGTCCGGCAATTCGCGCAATCAAGAGAGCCCCTGTACACCAGAGTAAAGCACGGCAGGTAGCAATGCTGGAAGCTGCTAGATTGGGGTCGGAGGGAGGGGGTGGGAGGGGGCAGGGTGGGTGATGATACATACCAATACCACGGGAAGCCACATCGGTGGCCACCATGATGGGGCTCTTTCCAGTTTTGAACTGGTCCAGGACCCAGTCACGCTCGTTCTGCTGCTTGTCACCGTGAATGGACAATGCGGGCCAGCCATCCTGGCGGAGGAAACGAGTGATCTCGTCAGCCACACGCTTTGTGCCGGTGAAGATGAGGATCTTGTTCTCCTTGTCATCCATGATCTTCTCCATGTGGCGGATCATCTTGTCGCGTTTCTCAGACTCGTTGCACACCTCAACGATCTGGGTGATACGGTGGTTGGCGGAAAGATCCAGGGAGCCGATGTTGACCTGGATGAAATCGTTGAGGAAGTCCTTGGCAAGATTGCGCACCTCTTTGGGCCAGGTGGCGGACCACATGAGAGTCTGACGGTCAGGCCGAATCTGACCGATAATCTTGCGGATCTGCGGTTCGAAACCCATGTCCAACATGCGGTCTGCCTCGTCAAGCACCAGGTATGTGACCCGGCGCAGGTTGGTCTTGCCAGCCTCGAGCATATCGATAAGACGGCCAGGAGTGGCAATGCAGACCTCCACACCGCGAGAAAGGTCGCGAATTTGGGGGCCCTTGGGAACACCACCGTAAACACAGGTGTTCCTGATGCGGGAAGACTTGCCGAACTTGCTCATCTCCTGCTGGATCTGCACAGCCAGCTCTCGAGTAGGAGCAAGTACAAGGACGATGGGACCATCACCCTGAGCCAGGAGGGGCTGGGCATTGATGTGGACGATGGCAGGAAGACAGTAGGTAAGTGTCTTGCCAGAGCCCGTTTCAGCAATACCGACGACATCGCGACCAGATAGTGCCATGGGCCAGCCTTGCGACTGGATGGCGGTAGGAGCAGGGAAGCCTTGGGCCTTCACCTCATCTATGACGTAGCGGGGGAAGCCTGCCTCATCGAAGGTCTCGACGGGCTTGGGCACGTCGTTGCCGTGGATAGTCATGGCGTGGTCGCGTCGAAACTTCTCAACCTCGGCAGGGGTACGGGCAGCGACCTCGGGGTGCTCCTTGTAGAACGACTTCTCGAATCTGGGGAGGGTGTCCATGTCTGTCGAAGGAAGTTAGCATTACTCTTCGTGGGAGAAGTTTTAATGGATTTGTTGAGCAACTTACCCCAGCTCTGCTTCTGCAAACCTGCGCCAAGGTTAGACATACGGTCACCACCACCGCCTCCGAAGCCGCCGCCGCCACCGTAGCCACCACCACCACCGCCGCCGCCGCCGTAGCCTCCTCGGGAGCCACTGTTGTACTTGTTAGCATCCAGATCAAACAAATGTCGATGGTAACACATGGCCAGAGATGGTGAGCGCAGATTATGTCATGCAGCGCGATGGAAGAGAAGCGGATCCCAGCGCAGAGTTAGAAGAAGTGTGAGTTGAAACATACCCGTCATAGCCACCACCACCACCGCCGCCGTAGCCGCCGCCGCCGCCGCCGCCGTTGCGATCAAACCCATTAGAGTGTCCGCCGCCGCCGCCGCCGCGGGAGCCGCCGTACCCTCCACCACCGTATCCACCACCGCCGTAAGACATCTTGATGCTGTGGGGTTGTCGAGTTTGTGTTGAGGAAATGACGTTTGGGTACGAGTGTCGAAGGACAGAGAACCTGTAGTATCACGATCAATCAATCTAGGCACAGATCACAGAAGTGGTAAGACACTGCTGAAAGATGATTGTGCGAATCACAGCCAGATGGAATGAATCTGGTCTGGAAGAGTGAAAAGATTGATGATGGTGGTGTTGGGAAGAAAGGAAGGTTGGAGGGAGAAAGGTCAGAAGTCTGAGACTGCGCAGAAAATTTTAGGCTTATCGGGCAGGGACACGGGGCGATGCAAGGCGGTGTGGCGCTAAAAACAGGGATCCACTAGCGCCGTTATGTAAGCAGACAATCACAGGCAATCGATGGTGAGGGTCATTCATCGAACCTTCCCATGTCTTCACCTGAGGCCCGCGGATGGAGCAAGTGAAGGCTCACACTGTTCATTTTGCCTTCAAAGTTGGGCCATCTTCAGGCTGATGGGAAGGAAGACTTGGTCCAGTGGCAGAAAGACTGCCTGGTTGCATTGTTTTTCACATGGCTTCAGGAGAGCCTAGGCACAGCATATAGAGGCCGACATGAAACAGCACAATAGAAATACTCCTATATTCAAAGTAACAGTACCTCTCCATCATCATCTCTAGGTGCCCAGAGGCAAATATAAGATTTCCAATACTACTTCAGTCCTCCATTATGTCATGAACAGATTCTCTCATTCCATCATAAAAATTTTCCTTGCTTACAATAATTCATATGAACATCCACCAAGCTCATGTCCCATCCAAGAAAACTGGTGGCATAAATTCCGAAGGTCACGGGAAGTCAGTGGGATAACCATCCCACTTCATCACTTGACCCTATACGGTGCTCCCTCATCCCACCATACTGTATCTGGCACAGGCGGCTGCTCCAGCGACTTCCACTAGGTAGTTAGTTAATATGGAGGGTTGGATCCAGGAGGAGGCGGGTAGTCCTCCGGGTAAGAAGAACCACCGGCCATCGATCCAGGCCGGCCCGAGTCGCCAAAGTGCTTCTTGCGCAGAGCCGCAAGACGCTTCTTCTTGGTGACGGTGTTGATGTAGGTGCCGAGGACAAAGGACACAAGGTTGAAGAAGGGCACCCAGGTGTTCTCGGGCAGGAACTTCTGCGCAAAAGCCAGACAGATAGGCGAGGTGATCCAGCTGACGCGCATGACCTTCAAGAAGCCCACGCGGACGGTCGCTCGCACCTGGTGATAAGTCCTTGCGCCAGCGATGAGGGCCATGGCGACGAGGTACACGGAGTTTTGGATGGGCGCGATCTAAAGATACAGTCAGTCAGTGATCAAGTCTGGAAACCACATGTCAGGAAGGGCCAGACATACCACCAGGTTGCTGACGAGAATCTGGAGGATCTTTGCGCGCAAACTTGTGCGGCCCTTGAAGACCTTCTGCAGCAAATAGATCAGCAGCGAGCCGAGGGGTGCGCTGACGAAGGCCCCATATGCAGCCATCTTGGGCACCCGCGACGTGAAGTAGTTGCCATTCTTGTTGCGGTCCTTGGCTAGAAACGATGCGATAAACTCTTGGGCACCGGACAGAGTGCCGGCAGTCAACATCTTGGTTCGCAAGGGGTTCTCTTCGAGCTGCTTGATGTAGGCCTACGCCAGAGTTGTGGTGTTAGCAGGATGTCCTCCTGATCAACGGCATGCGCAACTCATGTTGTCGCCTCGACTGCTGACGGGCGGCGAGATGCGCTGCTGCGACTGGACGATCGAGGAAGCGGACGTACAGCGAGATAGCCCTTCGTGCCTGCATTTTGCTTCCCGCCGGTGATGGCGGTACCGATCGCCTCCCTGATGGGATGTTTCCCACTCGTCCCGGGGATGGGACCGTCCCTCCCTAGCAGCTGGTCGCGCGCATCGGCGGCGGCAGACCTGGCGGCACCAGCGACTCCGGCCACACCTTCGGTCTGCTTGTAGGTGTCTCGTTCGAATTTGAAGGACATGGTGGAATATCTCAGGCCGGCACCGGCTTAGACAATAGGAGACGAACGAGACCTGAGGATGGTTGATAGATCAGTAGGGGTGTCCGACAGTTTGTGCACGAGGGAGAGCCTAGATGTGTTTTCCCAGCCGTGATGTAAGTAAGGAGGCTGGTTGCTGCAAGGTAGAACGCACCTGTAGCGGTTTGTTTACAAGGTGTGGAGCAACCCGGCCTCAGAGAATTGACCAGGGCAACAACAGCTCCACACTTCAGGATTGCGCCAGGTAGGAGGAACAGGAACTTACAAATCCGGCTGGTCGGCAACAGGGCGAGTTCCCTATTCAAGTGAGCGAGGTCGTCTGCTATACCTGCTATACTGTGGGAGAGGGGAGGGACGGGAGTTCGAGTTGGGACGGGAGTTCGAGTTGGGACGGAATCGGGGAGGTTGGACGTTACCCCGTGAAATTGGAGCATCCATGGAGGAGCAACGCGCTGGGGCGCATCAGGGTCTAACCTCTTCGATGCATGCTGCCCTTGCGATAGTGCAGTACCTGAATTGTGGAGAATCCCAAGTCGTACGCCAGGTGCTGCTTTAACAGCGGGACAGCCAAGTCCTTCTCTCCGTATTGCTGCCCCGGTTCGAGTCTACGGCCCGAAATTCAACCTCGGACCAGCATTCAATGCAGTATTTCAAGAGCCTTCTCGTTTCCAAGCGGATGACTCGATTCGATGCAACTACAGTATGGCACCCGACAGCAATGTGCTGCACGTGGCCGCCAACTTCGTTTCCACCTTGGCCGTCCATGGCTACTGCGGGCTCCGGCTGGGAGACACAGGAGAGATCGATGATTGGAAAATTCACCGTATCCACGATCAAGAGCATCTCATGCTTGGCGATGAAGGATCTGGTCTCTCAACATGGCTCATGCACGGCATTCTCTGTGTTTGGGTTCGTTCGTGCTGTCCAGGGCGTCTTCATGCCTTTTCCTCGGCCTGGGCCTGGGCCTGTTCCTGGGCCTGGCTCTTGCCCCTGCACTGTTGACGTTGTGCAGACCCAAGCTGAGACTTGAACTTCCCTTGGTACAGATATCATGACATGGTCCACACAGTCTCTTCTCGGAGCATCTCAAAACATCCTATCTGAGGGATGTAGTGCCCTGGGAGTAGGTGGTGGTCGTGCCCAGGTGTGTATCCCTGCCGTCACCAGTGCACGCCAGGTTTGAATGACTTTTTAGTATCTCACTGGTTCTTGAAGATTTGGCCATCCAGCTGCTTCCTTGTTGTCTTGACTATCTTCTGCATCATCTCCACTGCTGTGAAGGGAGTCGTACTGGCTCTGGGTCAAGCAACCTGGCAGCCAGCCATCCTTGAGGCATGGTCGCAGGTAATATGCTCCATATGAAGATGGACGTAGGAGAAGCGATGATGAAAGGAGGCCAACAAATCATACTGATTTTGGAAAGTATCCCAATCACATCAAGGTGGTCTTCCACGTTTCCAGGGTGATATCTTCCAGGAGGATGCAGAGATGGCCTTCTGACAGCAACTTCAAGTTGACGACATGCGTTTCGGTATTGCGCACATAAAGAAAAGAGTCCTGTCATGTGGGAGAGTGGTAAGCACAAGGTATATTGCGGTCCTCACTGTGTTTGAAGATGTTGTATACTATGGACATGGGATGTTAGGTATGAGAAATGGAAGGCTGTGAGGCTTCGATGCCGGTGCTTGATGGCATCAGATTACAGGGCCACGGTGAGAGAATCACGCCTTGCTATTTCCAAAGTTGACAGCTTATGTATGTTACTGTTGAGTGTGGAAGCAATGGCCGGATTCCATCCATCTCCCACAAGGGTTTTGCCTCTTGGAAGCTCTCTTCAAGAACATACATATCACCCTCTGCACTATGTTGCCCTCACTTCCATCTCACTCTACTCTGCACGGCGTCGACACCAATGACCTAACCCACAGGAATGAGCTCAGATCCCAAGTCCGTCGAGCTTCCAAGCTCCAGGGATTTCTCAACCAGTTCAAACAGAGATCTCTCCACTCAACAGCATCAACAATGGCTGGTGAACCAGCCAGTCCCCGTCCTGCACTCGGCGCATGCCCAAGCAGCCCTCATCCTACACAAGCCTGTGTCTTTGTTGATCACAATGGTCACAATGATCACGATGCAGATGCAGATGCATATTCAGCAAGCAATCGGGGCGCCCCCCAGCTGCCTTCGCTTCCTCCTCCTGGTCCCTTCTTTGGTCGCTGGACTCAGGGTCCTCCTCCTGGCTTGGAACATGTTCGACCTCATCGACTTCCTCCCGCTGGCAACAAGATCCCTCCTGCTGGAACCGTGTTTGGAACCGAGGGTCATCCTCCTCCAGGTGCAATCTTTGGCAATCGGCCTCCTCCTGGCGTAGCCTTTGACAACCAGCACCCGCTTCGCGGTTTCCAATACTGTCCGCGCCCGATGCATAAGTGCTTCTCGCTCGCGTCTACACGCGTGGTAGGTTTCGGGACCCTAGCGTCTACGTCTCGATAAAATCACGTTACTCACAAGCCTTTAGTACGACAAGACCCTGCGATGTGACAGATGCGGCTGCGGCTCAGACTTCGACTGGTTCTACCGCTGCTGCCATGAGACCGACGCGCGTCTCTACGAGTCTATCCGCAATGGCAACCAGGCAAGCATGCACCCAGCCTCACTCGCACACAAACGCTTACCATCCCCAGGAGCACTTCGACGAGATCGGTGAGATGCTCACCCAGAACATCCAACAGCCCGCCCGCGGCCCCGCCGCCCGTCAAGACAAGCTCAGCCCCCTGAACGAGCTGCCCGCCGACCAGATCAAGTCCTACAGCGCTTCGCAGCTCGTCAAGGTTCTGCGCCAGCACGAGACCGCCGTAGACACCGCGCTCACCGACCGCCACGGCCCCATCATCCCGCCCGCTGACGAGAAGCCCTACCTTGTGCCTCAGGCCGAGGAGTGCAAGACCACACTGTGCCCTCGCTGCGGCCGCGCCGGTCTGGGCGAGGAGTTGACCTTCCTGAGCCTGGATGGCGTGCTGAGTGGTGACATCCCGCCTGCGGCGGCCGTGGGCTTCGGTTTTCGCGCTTTAGGTGGACGGCCGGTGGCCAATGCCAATGTCATCAAGAACTTAGGTCTGCGAGATCCCAAGACAGGTCTGTTACCGGGCCAGAAGGCAAATGGTACTGCGGCTGAGAGCGCTGAGGGTGGTGATAAGAGTGGCGGAGCTAAGAATGTGGAGGGTTCCGAGCTTGCTGAGCGCACCGCAGCTCTGTGGGTGAACGACGCTGAGGCCTCCGATGACCCCGAGAGTCCGAAGACTCCTCCTGGCTCCCTTAAGTCCGGTGACAGCGACGAGGATCTCATCCAGCTCTACGTGGACTTTGAGGAGGAGACTCTTGCCAACAGCGTTCACGATGGTGAGGATGTCGGAAACGCCGAAGGCATCGAGAACTAGGTACACTGAGGGAGAAGACTCGGCCGGATCCACGGGCTTTCAGGTTACTCATTCGGGTGTTAGATGAAGGTAGCAACGGTAATTTGGAGAGCATTTCGATAGTGAGTATGGACTCATGAAGCTCTACCCTCCTAGAAAATCGCCAGAACTGTATCTGGGAAAACAAATTCTAGATAACATTGAGATCGGTCCATACAGGGCGTCTTCTTTCACATTGTGATCACCTCCACGAGTACGTTCACACGCCCCGATATTTCTCAGAGCCTGATAGCACCCGCCCTGTCCGGGACGGTACCTGTCCATCAACTACTATGAGTACATACCTATCGTGCCATTCTCTCAGAGATGGGCACGAGTATGAGCTTTTAATATGAAGCCAGTCCGTGGGAGGCTACTCTGCATATGAGGTTATCTCAAAAGGGATTATCCCATAGGAGGTTGTTCCGCGTGCGGCAGCAATTGTTTTACTGGAGTGAGCGTCTCAGAAGACACGACGATCTATTCAAATGCAACGACGCTGTCCATAACATTAAATATGTCCCAGAGGGTATCGGGGGCCTTGCGGTCGTGTTGTATAATGTTGCATGCAAGTGTGGCCATCGGATTCGCTTTGCGTATATGGAGGCTTTTAGGCCTAACGACAACCAAGATTGAACATTTAAGCGGACGGAAATATTTCCTACCAGGGAGAAGGAAATTAGTGACGCCCAGGTCTTCCGGCAAGCAAAGACGCAGTATATACCTATCTAAAGCCGTCATATTTGTCACAGTCGTCACACACTCTCTATGCTGCTACTACGATGGGCGTTCAGAATACTGGACTGTTCAACAACAAGGAAAGAATAGGTTGGTCGAAGTACAGATATAAACAAAAAAGTACTAGCTACGCAAATCCTGGTAAATCGACCGTCGGCAAGTGCTACGCCTCTGCCAGCCTAGAGACTGTCTTATGAAAAGATCATCTTTCTCTGCGCCTACATCCCGACCTTTCGGGACTTAACCACCTTCAGTCCGCCAAAAACCTCAGATTCTGATGCTGAGAGCAATTACGCTCCCTGCCCTGATCCGTCAAGCATAATCGCCCTCATAGTCCCAATTTTCATCGTATTCTTCACCATCCGGGAGTAGAATATCCCCATCCTCAATCATTCTTGTGAAAAGTGCCCCGATTTCTGGGTTGTCTCGTAGCACCTGATGAACATAGCCGTGCTGTTTATGATATTCAAAGGGCGACCTTTTATACTGGATGAGTTCTGCCTCTATGTCTCTGGTCCATGCTACTAGAATAAATGGTGTGGCGTTCTGTGTAGCTCCTATTAGTATCGGTACTGTGAATCGTTCAGGTCCCAATCATGGAAGAGAGTGGAGGGTTTTTGATCAAAACCAGGGAGAGATTTCTCGTGTGCACATCGTGGTATGAACGCAATCTGAAGACCCACCAAGACTTTGTCCCAAGGACCCGTTAGCCAGCCTTCCTCTAGCTGATTATTCCAATTAGCGGGGTCCACGTCGTAATACCCATCAAAAGTCGCATCGCCCTGGTCGACCATGTCGGCGAGCTTTTCACGATAGTCGGGGTGCCACTGGAGAACCCATTCCAGCTCCCGAGATTCATATCCGTCGGGACCCTTGTTCAGGTCTGCCAATGTGACGAGAAAATCTTTGATCGCAGCGTGCGCCTCATTTTCTATGAGATCCTCGACCTTGGTCATCAAAATGTCCTCGGGGATGAAGAAACTATCTGGGAGTGGCGGCTCCCACCATCCCTGGTAGCCATCGTCTTCCGGGAGTTCCAGCTCCTTCGCGTCAATCAGACGTCCGAACAGGTCTCCAATCTCCGAGTTTTCTCTTAAGACTCTGATAGTACGGCCCCTCTGGGGCTCATGGTAACTATCTGGTGTGCGTGTATACCCCATGAGTCCAGCCTTGATGTCTCGAGTCCAGGCGGACAGGATGTAAGGGGTGTTATTCAAAGTTGTCATGAAACTGTCGTTACGCCAGTCTGAAATCTGTGCATTCGCGTCGAGGTACTCGATGTCGTCGTCCTGCGGCACATTACTGCTTTGTAGAACACTGTTCCAGTCGCTCTCGTCAACGATGTCCGCTACTCCCAAGGTAGTCGTGCGCGCTTCCACCAGTGCGGCGAGCTGCCGTCGGTCGTCGTTATGCCAGTGAATGACTTGTTCGAACGGACAAGTTCCATAGTCGGCGTGTTCGGGACTTTTATCACGCAGTTGAATCAAGAACTCTCTAATGTTCTCATACTCATTGTCGGCGATGAGCTCTCCCAGTTTGGTATTGAGAAAGGCTTTAGGAATGTAAAAGGCACTTGGTAGGGGAAGGTTCTTGTTAACCGCTTGGATTTCCGGAGGCTCGCTCTTGCTCTCGGGCTCAGACTCAGGTGGGAGATCGATGACAGTCCTGATCTGTGAGATTTGCAGTGGTCGCACTGCCCGTTCCTCTTCTGGTACGGATTCGTCATCTGATACGGGTTCCTCGTCTGATACGGGTTCCTCGTCTGATACGGGTTCGTCTGATACGGGTTCCTCGTCTGATACGGGTTCCTCGTCTGATACGGGTTCCTCGTCTGAGTTGTTTTCCTCGTCTGGGTTGTTTTCCTCGTCTGAGTCGCTTTCCTCGTCTGGCTCCACGAGGTCGTTTTGGATGAGACGGTCAAAGAGGACCACTTTCGTGCCGTTTGTAGGATGATCCTGTCTCGCAAGAATCCTCTTGATATCACCGACCGTCATATCTATAAATCTTCCCAGGTACTCGATAGGTATCCGTGGGACGCCTTCAGTGAACTTTGGCTCTCTGCTTTTTCGGCCCAGGCGAGCCCGCCAGACAGCAGACGTAATGTATCGCTGTCTTTCGGCACGTCCCCGGTCTATTGCTGTGTCTCCAACTCTGCCGCTTACCACGCCAGTCTTGGGTGGCATTTTGTCTAGGTTTGTGACTAGGTTCAACGGAGTTGCGCGGGGCGAATATTTTGAGTTCTGCGATTAGGCGCGTGTTCCAATAATATACAATACAGACCATATTAGAAATTCATGTCATGAGTGACATTTTACTCGAGGCATTAAATAATTGAGAAAATACAGGCCTGTGCCGTAGTGTGTTGTCTAAAACGGCATCGTTCTTTGTTCCATTTTCCGGAAGTAGTGGTTTGACAAAGAGTAAAGAATGCCGGCTTGAAGATGTGGGCAAATTTTGATAGCTCTCTACGACGAGAACAGAGCTCTGTGTAGAAGAACATGTACTTTTGTCGGACATCACCAAAGTTGTTTCATTAGGTATAAAGCAAAAGACATTTCCATTCTGTATACTTACCCCCTTTTATTTTTTTTGAAAAAAAGAAGAAAAAAAGAAGAAACAGAAACATTGATTTGAAGGTTCCTGGGGATGAGCCTGAAAAAGACTACAGTTCTCCGCATAGAGAGCTATGCATATGTATACTTGCTGACGGATGATATTCATTTCAATACGAAACATGGTCCCGAGGTTATCATTGTGCATTTCCCGAGGAGCTCGTATAATTTACGGAGCAGGGCAGGGGAGACTATAGGGCTCTGGGAAATATCAAGAAGCTCCTGAAAACTTCAGAGTGTAGTTTCGATTTCTGCGAGATGTTGAATGTTAATATCTGAACGATTTGGAGACAAGGTTGACAGGCTCCGCTATGTCCACCCGGGGGTTGTCAAGACCGGCTTGCTGGATGATACGAAGCCATCGGCGGTGCTGTTCCTGCTCCAAGTTACACCATTTCTGACGAGATGCAGCAGTGAGGGTGCGTATAATATGTTGTGGGCGGCTACGACGGATATGCGGAAACTGGAGAATGGGGCATACTATGAGCCTGTTGGGAAGAAAAAGGTCACTTCTCAGATGGTGGACAACCAAAACCGTGAGGATCTTTGACGGGACCGTATGGGACTTGTTCGACAGGAGGGTATCCCGCATGAGGCCATCTTTTACGTAACCAGCATATTCGGATCGAGGGTATCTAGAGGCAGCGTAGACTGCGGGAGATAGCAAGGGTGGAGATGTCGCTTCAGTGGCGGCAAATCCCGCATCTTGAGGTTAATTTCCATTCCAAATATTGGCAAGTCCTCGTGAACATGTTACAACTAAAGACTGTCTTTTCATCGACAAGTCGGTCGAATACCGCGTCGTCGTCATCCTCGAGGCTATATGTGCTGGGAAAGTAGCAGTGTAAGATGATTGGCTGGATTTTGACGTTGCATTCAGATGGGTCAGATGCTCGCTTAAATTCATCTCAGTTAATACAGACCGCCACAGGCGCTTGGCGGGCAAGATTATGGAGCAAAAGAAGAAAACGTCACCTGCAACGCTGAGATGGCCGGACGCGAACTGACGTCGTGTTGCTGTCCGTTGCGACGAGCGGCAGGCATTCATAAACTCCCTCCGACGACCTCCCCGGGAACGAATTTCCTTTCCTCACAAACAAAGGAGTCATTTACAACACTTCATTCCATCCCGAGCAAACAGAGCGTGACGCATAAAACCGGAAGCCATGGTAAGCGCCGCGAGAAATATCCGCAATCGTCCGTGTAACAGCAGACCGACTGACCACGTGCCCCCCCATCACCACAGGCTTCCGACCGCACGCCCTTACTCGCCGCCTCGCGGCGGTCAGTCGACTCCGCCCGATCGGACGAGCGCGCCGAGGAGGAAGACAACGCCATCCGAGGCACCTCGCTGAACCGCGAAGGATGGTCCTCCCGCCTGCGCGAGATCGTCCTCTTCGTCTGGGCGCTGCTCGCGACCGCCGTTATCATCGTCCTCGCGGTGCTGCTGCAGCACAACCAGCAGACGGATCACTTCACCCGGCCCTCAGGCAAGCGAAACCTCATATTCATGGTGTCGGACGGCATGGGACCCGCGTCGCTGTCCCTGACACGATCATATCGGCAGCTTGTGGAAGGACTGGAATACGGCGACACACTGACGCTGGATAAGCACTTTTGGGGCACGAGTCGCACAAGATCAAGTGATAGACTGGTTACGGACTCCGCGGCGGGGGCGACGGCTTTTTCATGCGGCGAGAAGAGCTATAATGGGGCTATTTCAGTGCTGCCGGACTTTTCGCCCTGCGGCTCGGTGCTGGAGGCCGCGAAGAAGGCGGGTTACAAGACAGGTTTGGTCGTCACGACCGATATCACGGATGCTACACCAGCGTGCTTTGCCAGTCATGTGAAGTTGAGAGAAGAGGAGAATGAGATCGCGCTGCAGGAGGTCGGTGAAGGCGTGTTGGGCAGAGTGGTCGACCTCATGCTTGGTGGTGGACGGTGCCATTTCCTCCCCAACACGACCGAGGGGAGCTGCCGAGAGGACGACATAGATGTGGCCAAGATTGCCCAGGAGAAGCACGGATGGACTTACACGGACAACCGCGCGGGCTTTGACGACATGTGGGCGGGAGAGAATGTCTCTTTGCCCGCGATGGGCTTGTTTGCCAGCAACGATGTGCCATTTGAGATCGATCGCAGGAATATGGCCGATGTGTACCCGAGTCTGAGCGAGATGGCGACTACTGCACTGCGCGCCCTTGAGCTGGCTACGAAGGATAGCGACCAAGGATTCTTTCTGATGATCGAGGGTAGCCGCATCGACCACGCAGGCCACATCAATGACCCTGCCACTCAGGTGCGGGAAGTTCTCGAGTACGACAAGACCTTCAAGGCGGTCGTGGACTTCATCGAGAATAGCAAGACCGACGGTCTCCTGGTGGCTACCAGTGACCACGAAACTGGTGGCCTTGCCACAGCTTGGCGTAAGTGTTCCAGTTGTCCGGTATGCATCGGAACTTGTCTAACAGCTTGCAGAATCACCCAATGCCGAACTGCCAGTCTACAACTGGTACCCCTCGGTCCTGGCCAAGGCCAACGCATCCTCTCAGCTCCTGGCTCACAAACTTCATGAGCACATCCGCTCCATCCATTCCGATCCTAACGCACAAGAAGACCTGAAAGACTGGATCAACACCAACCTAGTCATCGGCGGGCTAGGCATTACTGACGCCCGAGACCGAGAGCTGAAGAAGCTCGCATCCGACCCCGAGCACGCCATCTATACTTTCTCGCAGATCATCAGCCGCCGCGCTAGGATTGGTTGGTCCACCCACGGGCACTCCGCGGTCGACGTGAACATTTACAGCTCCGGGGGACCTCACGCTGAGGACATCCACGGGAACGTCGAGAACACAGAGATCGGGAAGTTCTTGAGGAACTACCTGAGTGTCGATACCGAGGCAATCACAAAGGAGCTGAAGGAGAAGATAAACTGGAAGCAGTCATCGCTTGCCGCCATCTCGTCCAATAATGTAATGGCCCAGATGGGGTTTGAGATGGAAGAGGAGCCGGCATATTGGATCGACTAGCACCCGAAGTGCTTGCAGCAGGAGTTTTTCGAATACCTAGGCATTTCCCAGTCGTCTGGATTGGTCGTCATTCGGTAAGTTGAACAAGCACGGGAAGGGATGCATCATCTGGAGGTTGCTATCATCGCATGGGTCCGGACGGAAGGGGTTCCAACTTTCTTCCTTTCTCTGATTGCAAAGTTCATTCCTCATTTCTTCTCTTGTTTTGCAAGCAAGTTGCAGGGCCCAATTGAGATACCCTTTCTGTTTTCCTGAGCCACTGGTTTTTGGAGCCGTCAAACTTTGTGTAACGACTCGTCACACGCGAGCTGGCATGGTGAGGCTCAAGGCTGTTCCACGATGTGGTACAGAGACGAAGATCTGGGACCGATCGTGGCACTTTCCTCTTTAGTCGGTGGGAATTATTGGAGCAATAAGGTTTGGGCTTGAGTTTGTCCGGACTTCACTCTCGTGCTGTTCTTCTAAGAGGTCCTTTTCCAGTCCGAGACGCGGTTCAGCAAGCAGCTGTTTCCTCTTGCCTAACAGTCAAGTTTGCCGAACCCAAGTTTGTCGTCTGAAGTCCCCTCTCCTTCTCCGGTCTGGTCTACTGTCCTGATATTACGTTGGCATGGCCCATTCATTCACATCTGCTTGCTCGGTCCTTGGTCTCTTTCTTTCTATTTGTCCTGTCGTAATCCTCGAGTCTCCCCTCTCATGAGATCGCCTCAATATGGACGATGGTGCGGTGGCTCCCGAAACCGTTTGACAACCTGAGACACCTCAGCACGCGATCGAACCTCATCACTCTGGCAGCTCGAGTTGTTTATGCTTGTGCCGGATATTGCCAGCGTCATTCCTTGAGGTTTGCGTGTGGAAACGTTTTGGAAACTGGAAACTGGAAACTGGAAACTGGAAACAGAAAACTCTGGCCTGCCAGGCCATGCCGGCTTGTCTGTCTGTGGTGTGAGCCTCTTGCCGAGTGAGAGATTTCCCAAGAGGCGACTTAAGGAGGAGGATGCTCATTGCCACGGCGTACCATGGGGCATCTGCAGCACGCGTGTCTTTGTCTGTTCTGACAGAGTGACTCCCTCGACACCTCCTGGCTGATTTTCACCAAGAAGGAGGGGCGTTGATTGGAATAGGCGAGCTCGGTCACTCACACACTTGTCCAGTATTTCCCAGCAATCGTCAACTGTTCTCGCCCAACCATCAAACCTTCACCCACAACAACAGAGCAGAAGTTAAAAAAAACCAAAAAAAAAACCAAAAAAAACCAAAACAACCACAGCCTTCATCACCACCCACCAAGCAAAAACCCCTCTAGGCCAACCTTCGACCAGCAAGTGGATCCATCCCCCTTCCCAGCCCGAACCAGACCGCCCAGCCACCCAGCCAGCCATGTGCATCTACATCCGCCAGATGCCCCTCTGCGGAC
>MUZH01003841.1:0-26122 GCA_003012965.1 Juglanconis oblonga | reverse complement strand
CCTCAAAAAGGGTGATACTAGAAACCAGCCCGCTGTCCATATACCACACACACTTACCACCTACCAGCCATACCTACCTAGATACCTATAGGTAGGTCAGGTACATCATGAGTGAGTGATCTTTCCTCCTCGTAGACACCAACCAACCAACCCACTACCGGCCCCCCTCCCCCTTCCCACCCCCGCAATCAGGGCTCGACGCCAAAGAGAAAGCCCGGTTGTACCCACAACACACACACCACTCACTTACTTACTTGTCCCCTCTTGCAGCAAGATTGACAACAAATCGCGAGCCAGAGGGGCAGTGGCAACCCCACTCATCGGTCGTCGAGACACGGGACCGGAGCCTCTCTTCTTTCTGAACTTCGTCCCTCGGGCGAGGAGACCGGGATCGGTCTTGAAGCCTCGTCATGATACGTAGGTTTTCCGCGCGGGATGCTCGATAGTGAAGAAAGCGGAAGATAGTTCAACACTGGAAAAAACATGCATTACCTGACTGATGGCCTTCATGAAGAGTCTCATGCACCTCCAGGTGAGAGACCAAGCCCCGAGCAGGACCGACACCGACTAGGCTTTTTGACCACCACACGTTACACGAGCAGGAATCAAGGCGAGGTCAGCAAGACCTTTTTATTCCATGCCCATAGACCCTATGGGCTATCTCTGAAGAAGTGAAATGCTCGAGGCCTAATGGTATCATCAACATTGATACTCGAGGAGAAACCCTGCCATCACAAAGTATGCACACCGTCCATCCGTCTGGACCTTCCTGCATATGAGACCGCCGACGCCGTAGAATGCGGTGGGAAATCGCCCGTGTTCGTGCCAAAGAGTGGAATGAGATCCCATAGGATGCGTATCAACGACATCCCTCGCGCACCTCTGGGCCAACTAGCCCAGCAGTCCTACAAGGAAGCTGGCGGCAACGGCAGACAAAAACATCATGAAAGGTGTCGACTCGCCCTGAGCGTGTCGAGTACCAACCGCCGCGCTCTTCTTGGACGACGTGGCGGAAGGAGAGGAGGTCGTACCGGTACCAGTTCCGGTGGATGATCCGGTGGAAGATCCGGCGGAAGACGAAGAACTGCTCGGCTTACCGGCTGATTGGGTGTTGCTACCAGGCTGGTTGATCTGGTCCTCCGACAGAGGCACGACCTTGAGACCGGAAAGCACGTTTCCACTGCTGTCCTTCACGGTCTGGGTGACGGTGTAATCCTCTGTTAAAAATCAAACTGCGGTCAGCTTGATTCCCAGCTCCGGAAACTCACGAAAGGAGACCTACTGATGGTGATGATCTTGCCACTAGGAGCAGGGCTCACGCCGTTGTCAATGATGTCTTGAGCTCCCGGGGGAACGTCAGGCAGAGTGAAATCGGTCGAGAAACCCGAGGTTGTGATCAGGCTGGCAGAGCAGTCAGGCGCGGCCGGGCTGTCACTCGGGGGAGCAATGCCCTGAATGGTGGTAAAGTTCAGGGCAGCGAATCTGTCCTTGAGAGTGTAAAAGTCCTGCATCAGGCTGGCAGAACCGTCCGAGCTGATATTCACCAGGCCATAATTGTTGATCCCCTGTGTAAACTCGTAGACGATGCCTCCCGAGAAGACGTCATTCATCTGGTCGCTGTAGATCTCAGGAACCTCGGTGAAGACGCGAGGATAGGGATTGTTGCAGCCATACTCGGAGAAGAAGACGGGGATGGAAGAGTTGCTGAATCCAGATACCAGGGCGTTGTAGGTGGACTCTGCGAAAGAGCTATTGCCGCACCAAGAGTAGCTGTTGAGTGCGAAGAGGTCAGCACGGCTGCCGTCGTCCGAGGTGCCGTCGTCCGCGTCGCTGCACTGAAGGTACTCCCAGGTATCGAAAAGAACCTCGCGGACATCAGCCGCACTGTAGCCGACAAGAATGGCGCGGCTGGCGTGCTTGGAGATGTAGGTCTTCAGGTCGCGAATGACGGCGCGAATGTAAGGAGGAACCGTGGCGCCGTTAGCCTCGTCAGAAATGACCTCGTTACCGGCGAAGAATGCGGCAGTGTTGGGATAGCCCTTGAAGGCCTCAACGACGGCAAAAGTGCGGTTCAGGTAGGCAGCGTAGTAACTCGTCCAAGGCGCGTCGGAGTTGATACTCTCGCCGGACAGAGGGGAGTTGACATCAATGAACATATACATGCCAGCCTGATGTTGGTTAGCCTTTCACTTCTCTCCGCAGGGGAATATTTCCGACGGATCCATCATACCGCATTGAAGATGCTAGCACAGTCATCATGGTTGATGTTTGGGTCGACATTGTAGACACGAATGGCGTTGACACCGAGCATCTGCATGAGGGCGGCGTCGCGAAGGCAGCTATCCTTATCCGACAGAGGATCCTCTCCTGCAGATGGGTTGTAGCCAGAGCTGCCACCAGGTTGGTAAGCAACGCCAACAATCTGGTATCGATCACCAGTGGCGTTGTTAACAAAGTAGCTTCCCTTGACATCAATGGCAGGCACAGCAGCAGCCAGAGAGGCAGCGCTGAGAAGGCTCAGGACACTTTGCGTGAGCTGTGATAGGGTTGTTTGTTAGCTCGACTGGTCATTGTTGGCCATCTGTCTCGGGTGAGTATGGGTCTCGAGGAATGGTGTCTTGCAGGGGATGTGTCGCCACGTGCCAAGGCGATGCTGTACCGTAGTATCTAGCAAGGAAGGGTGGTACCGGGGGAAAGGAAAGCTTGTTTGGCACGGCATGGTTCCTGACGATCAGGGTACCATCATGGCTGTACTAACGCCAACATAAGATGATGCTTTTCTGAAAACTAACCTGCATGGTGACGACGTTCGAAAATCGAGGTGACGACGATGGTGACGATGGTGAAGATGAAAGAACAGATGCTCTCGGTCAAAGCTAATTGATTTCGATGACAGCGGGACTGCAAACAGCTCCGCAGGTCAGGCGGGAAGTTCAGAAAGGAAGTTCAGGAAGGGAATTCAGGAAGGCCCAACACGGCCAGCCCCAGAATCTGGATGTTGCGATTGCTGTGTGTTGACTTGAAGTTGGCGGTTCGACGGGTACGTGGGCGCAGATGAACCACAGGCGGTGCTGATGGCAAATAAGACCTGCGAGTTGCAACACGCGCAAAAGAACAGGGGAAAAAACCCCAGCGACGGGACAGGCTGAAGAACGAAGCAGACAGAACAGAACATGGAACGACTGTCTCAGGGAGTGACGAGAAATCCAAGAGCTGGAGTTGAAGCATGCGCGGGAGGTGAGGTGGTTGATCGAGGCTCCTGCTTCCACGTCGACAGGAGCGGTGCGAAGCGCTGAAAGAGCGACTGAGGAGGTGATGGATACTCGACCGTGAAGAGATCACCCGACATAGCGAGGGCCCGGGACGGACGGTGCGACGGGAGGAAGAAAGGCGAGTTGGTGCGGTTCTGTTCTCGAAATAGATAAAAAATCATCAGGAGGAAGGCACACCTGGTGAACCAACCAACGACTCACCACAGGCAGGCCAGTGCCACCAACCTTCCTTCAACCGCCCCCATTCCTGTTCCTGCCGTTATTGCATAGGTAGCCTGGAGGCACCTCAGAGCCTTGGAAGGTAAGTACCTACGCACCTAGGTAGCCAGGTAGCCAGGCACACGGCTCCTTCCGCACAAACTCGATGTCGTCCCAAAGGATGTGCCTGGACATCCTCCTATTTGGCCCCCTCCTCCCCACCTGCTGCTGCACCACCCCTGACCCTGAGCTTACTCTCAGCTCGACTACTTATCTCGATCTGCACTGTCTCATCTTGAGCATGTCAGACACTGAAACATCTGCCGCAATCTTGTGAAGTTGCACGTCTTGTCGTGCTTGCTGACCTGTCGTACATGCTGTCGTGTCGTACATGAACCACAGGCTGTGTTGCTGACTCATCACCTGCGACGGGTCTGACGAAGCACACCCTTCAGATGGCCGCTGCGAGCCTCATAAGAAAATGGAAACCATAGCTAAAAAGAATGTTACAGAAGAACAAAAACAAACAACTCCCCCGCGTGGGCTCGAACCACGAACCTCCTGATACCAGAATTCCTAAGATTCCTAACAGTCAGACGCGCTAGCCAATTGCGCCACGGAGGATGTTTTTCACATGATTCAACAACTGAATTTGTTGTTCCTTAACAGAACAGCAACTGGGGAGAAGTGGATTGTGAAAGGGGATCCTGACGGTTCCAGGTTTGACTAACAATTTCAGGTCCGATCACTTCTGAAGGCATCTGTATTTTTCTGGACAATAGTATTATACACACTGTTTTCCATAGATGGGCATGGCTCAACAGGACTTTGGTGCAGACCCACAGTTACGTACAAAGGAACCTTCAAAGAGGTTCACAACTTGAAACTGCTTTGGACTCAGTTCGCAGACACCTGAACGCATTCTTTCGCCCGCGGCCCCTTCCCGACTTCTCGTATGAGACATTCTGATTTCACTCTTTCCACCGTTGATCATCCCACAGACGATTATCCTGTAGTGGTGGCACGGTACACCAAGTACTCCATCCAGAAGAAGATATCTTGTCAATACTTGTAGCGTGGGACTCGCCTTTGCCAACTGCGTCCCCCTCTCGACAGTCCTGTGTACCGGCACCCACTCTGATATCTTACCACGTATCTATCTTTGGGCATACAGAACAGTCAGATAGCATCTGCGCTTGCCGCCTTCTTCTCAAAAATTGCTAGCGCCCTCCGAGCCAGCTGCAAAAAGTTTAGTTTCGTCCCCTTGCTGCCCAGTGCCCACGAACTCGACCACCTCTATCATCTTCTCCCCCGTCTCGTCCTGCCCGAGAAAGAAGAAAAAACACTTCCGTATGTTTCCAACCCCTCCTTGGTGATCCCGTCGTGGTCCTTCGCTTCTTCCGTCAACTTGGGATCGCTCGAGGCTCGAGGCCGGCACCACGATCACTAGATGTCCGTCATGGACGTTTCCCTACACTTGGGTACGGCATAACGGAGATGTGCGTTTGTATCACCTGCCCAAAAACACAAGATGCCGTCATAGGCAGCTATGGATGGACGCTACCTAGGTAGGCTCAAGCCTTTGCTGCCCGATGCATCAGGGAGTTTGGCTTGTACGGTCATCAAGTTGCTCCAGCAGGGCTTGAAGTCTACTCTTTGGGCTACCTGGACCTTTGTGACAGGCTGCGCTGCCGTTTTCGTGCCAGATGGCCGCGCTGGGGCGCAGCACTACCCAAAGCACCTGCATTTGTGGTGAAACGAGGAAGCTGTTCCGACAATGATCTCTAGCGATTCTCCCAAGAGAGGGAGACCTCTCATAAATGTATCAAGGGCGGCACTGAGTTCCTGGACAGCATACCAAAATCTTCCTTGGTAAGATTCTCAGGTGGCTTTTGCGGGATTGTGAGTGCTCACGACCGAAGGGCCAGGTTGCTGTGTCAAATTCAAGAGCTCTCTGGCAACTTTAATAACCATTTCCCACTATGGTCGTTCTTCCAAGATATTATGGCCTTCCTTGGGACACGATGAGGAATTAAAACTAAAAAAAACCAAGACTCGAGAAAATCAACCCTCTCTAGCACTTTTAACTCAAGCCTGCACATGATTAGCTTGTTTTTCATGTTATTTCATTTTCAAGTTCCCCTATGTCGGATGTGCGGTACAGTACCGGTATCACAGTCTAGCCAGATATAGTAAGCCGATGGAGGCCTATTGCATGCACGTCAAAAGACAACGTTCTTTCCATAGACATCGGGCATTCGAAAAAAGTCGGTAGTCAATAATTTGCCGCCGCAATTACGACAAAATGAGTGTAAACATCCCAGCGACGATGTACGCGTGGCGGAAGCACAAGGGGCAGCAAATTCCGGTGAGGAGTGGCATGATGCATCATCTCAATCACTTGCTCGTTGTTGAGGGGAGGGATCTTTCTGACCGTCTACAGGTGTGGGAAGAGATACCTGTTCCGGAGATATCCCCCACTGGCGTTCTCTGCAAGATGCTTGCTTCTGGTGGTGAGTTTAAAACCCTTCCCAATGTGACGCGCCTTGCCACAGTTGCTCGTGCAGGAGCTGGTTGATTACCTAGGTAGGTAGGTACTCTGATCGCTAACCTGGCCCTCTATTCTACTTGTCAGTTTGCCGGAGTGATCATTCGTTGCTTACCATGGAGGACAAAAGACCATGGTTTCAGGAAAAGTACACACTTGTAAGTTTCTATCTGGATTGAGCAGCAGAAAACTGTGCGGGGTTATCATCAGGAAGTTAAAGCGAGCCCCCCCCCCTAGGGCCACGAAGGCTGTGGCCGGATCATTCGTGTGGGCAGCGAGGTTCGAGACTCTGGTTTCAAAGTGGTAAGTACTCTCGCAAGTAAGACTTATGAGTTTTTCCACTGGCGGTGAGGCTTACCGGCGTCTGCTGACACCCGAGGTGGACACTTCAGGGTGACATAGTCGCTCTCCATGCCGTTCCCGGTTGTGGTAGAACGGACTGCTCAGAGTGTTCTCGTGATCTTACTCAGCTCTGTGAGAATGGCCACCGCTCGGGAATCGGTCAGGACGGCTTTTTCGCACCATATGCGGCGATCGATGTCAGAGGTCTTGCCCACGTGCCCGATGGGGTAAGCCCGGCCGAGGCGGCGGTGGCCACGGATGCCGTGTCCACCGCCTATCATGCTATCCGCACGCGAGGTGAGGTGAAGAAGGCGGAAACGGTCTTCTTGTTCGGCCTGGGCGGGCTTGGATTCAATGCTCTGCAGATTGTCCTCAGCATTGGCGCGAGAGTCATTGTATCAGACGTGCGCGAAAATTTGCTCGAGGATGCAGCAGCACTTGGCGTCCCTCGAGGGAATATCGTGCCCCGAGGTCATTCTGTGCAGAATTTCGTCGATTTGCAGGGCTTGACTGGAAAGATTGATACAGTTCTGGACTTTGTTGGCACGCATCAGACGTTTGAGGATGCCCAACAAATTGGTAAGTCTAATAAGTGGTGCGGTTGTCCATAAGCTCGGCTGTCTAGTAGGTCTTGACCAAAGTTGAGACAACCGCGCTTATGGACGACCGTCTTTGCTTTCAAGTCTCGGTCAAGTTATGACTACCTAACTGATGCTCAACAGTTCGCCGCGGTGGGAAGCTTGTGTGTGTTGGGACCCTTGATCCCGAGAACGTCGTATATATGAAGACTGCCATCAGAAAAAGATTGAGCTTCATATTCTCTTATGGCGGACAAGTAGGCGACTTACAAAAAGTGCTACAGCTCGTTAAAAGGGGGCATATCAGACCTCAGGTTGAAACGGCACCATTGAAAGAATTTCCTGAGGTCCTGCAGAATTTGGTGGACGGGAAGGTCAGATCACGTGTAGCTCTGATACACGAGTAAATTACCAGACCGGTTCGGGTTGGAACACAGAGCTGCTACGCCTTTTGCAGTGAAGGATGGGTCATATTAGGTGAAGACTTTGTATTTAATATGCTTCATCTCGGCATATCAATCCCTACTGCCGCTGTCGTTCCTGCATCCACTGGCAAGGCGACACCTGTGATCCACCGTGCATGGTTACTCGCAAGGAAGGCGACCGCACAGGCGCAATCCCATGCACTTCCCTCGGTACCCAGAAGACTCCTAGCCTGCCGTGCTGCCCTGACCTCTTCGCTCATGCCGTCTGAATACATCATAGGTGTATAGACCATCTAGTCACATGTACTTGGTCAGCTGCGCATAAAGGTCTCGAAAACAAGCTAGGCGCAAGGGGACTTACTCCTGGGCACACGCAGTTGACTCTGATACCATCTTTGGCATGGTGCGCAGCCATCGCCCTGGTCATGTTCACCACTGCGCCCTTGCTCGTGGGATAAAGGAGATGGGGTGTTCCACCCTTTAGCCCTGCCACACTGCCCATGTTGATAATGACTCCCTTGTTTTCCTCGCCGGCATTCAGGAGCATGGCGGGAATCGCGTGCTTAGCCATAAGTGCCATACTCGACACGTTGATCTCCAGACCTTTCGCCCATTGCTCCATGTCTACGTCGACGGCGTTTCCTTTGGCACCCATCACGCCGACGTTGTTGATAAGTATATCTAGACGGCCAAATGTTTCCAGCGCCTGTCTGACCATGGCCTTGCAATCTTCCGCCGACGTGACGTCCCCCTGGGTCGCCACAGCTTTCCCACGATCGGCCTTGGAGTTTGCCATCTCGCATGTTTTCGCAGCCCACGAAAGCTCCCTGTCGACACACAGTACGTTGCATCCTTCATCAGCAAGCATTATGGAGATGGCGCGCCCATTTCCGATCCCATCTCCCACGCATCCAGCACCAGTGACGAGTGCGACCTTGCCCCTCAAAGACCGCGAGGGAGGTTCGGGACAGAGATGCGACATGATAATTGGGCAGGTCAATATCTACGTAGATGTTGAAGGTACGGTGTTTTCTAGGTTGAGAGTGGATATTATGATATAGATTGTCCTGAGTGCAGCAGGCCCTTGCATGCTACAATTAGCTTTCGTCTAGCGGAGGTGCCCGCTACATAACGGTTAACCAATTTAGGATTCCCGCCTAGTCGATCTCACATCCAAATACCTCGGCCGTTTCCGATCACCGTCTGGTACTCCAAGTTTCCGCGTAGAACTTTTTGACGCATTATTTCTTGAGCTCCAATGTCCTCCACGACGCATGGTACAAGTATTCGTTTGCAAAATGTGTGATTTCTCGCGATACGGTGGACGTAGCGAGGAGTGGCTTGCGGTCGAGGCAACCATGCCTCCTCCCGTTACGGGGGACGGCCAGTCAATACTCGAGCGAAGGGCGTTGGTGAACAAAGGCCGAGAGGAGGTCGCCGCCAGGGACATGGAACCATTGGTTGGTAAAGTCGAAATGCGTGACTATACCATACCGGCTCGCGACGGTCAGACACTCGAGGCCAGGAGCTACCGACCGGTCGTCGCTAAGGACAAACGCTTGCCTGTGTACATGCATCTGCACGGTGGCGGGTTTCTGTTTGGCACGCTGGCTTCCGAGGACGCGATTTGTGCTCGTATAGCTGTCAATACCAACGTCGTTGTGCTAAACGTGAACTACCGGCACACCCCGGAGTTCACTTTCCCGATAGCATGGAACGATACAGAGGACGCTTTCGTCTGGCTCCACGCCAATATTCATGAGCTTGCTGGTGACAGCCAGCAGGTGGTGATCGGAGGCATATCCGCTGGTGCTCAGCTCACTGCATCACTCACTCTTGCGAAGAACATTCAGACCCTGGGGGCACCAGCACAGTCTTGCCCACCTATTGCTGGGCAGGTTTTGATGATACCAGCCTTGGTTCACATGGATTGCTACGAGAAGCACATAAGCCGCATGAAGGATCCCTCCGTGTCTTCTATAAAGGAGAACGAAGATGCCCCGATCTTGCCTAGGGCGACTATCAGACTGTTTCTAGACCTGCTCTGTGTGGAAACGTTGGATGTCGACGGCCTCAGATTTAGTCCCGGCAATGCTTCCGTCGAGCAAGTCAGGGGGCTTCCACCAACAACCATCGCTGTCACTGGCTTGGATCCGCTGAGAGACGAGGGTCTCCTGTACGCCAAAATGCTCTCAGAAGCTGAGTGAGTTCTGGCAGGCGATTTTTGTCTAAGCATCTGTGCCAGTGGGTTCCTGCTGATTAGTGACAGGGTCCCAACTAAGACACACGCCTTCAAGGGTCTTCCTCATGGGTTTCGACGGTTCGGAGGAAAGCTGAGCGAATCAAAACGATGGGACAAAGTGATGGAAACTGGTATCAGCTGGGCCTTAGATAGTCCTAAACCCACTGGACAATTTGTTATCGAGGAATAAGAAGAGCAAGCGTCCATTAGTTTGGTCTGTTGAACCCATCAACCAAGTACAAAATCAGAGTAATTTCTCGCCTTGACTTCTTCACATTGCCTCCTGTATCCCGGGGCCGGACCATTATACCGGGTCATGGACCTCTTCTGCTTGTGCTCCAGGTTTTTGTTCACGCCAGTCATCCATGAGTCCACCTCGTTCGCTAGGAGACCTTCACCGCACTTCCACACGTGTGCTGTCCATTCTCGCACTTTTTCATCTGTTGCTTCGATGTACGTCAAATTGTGCTCGCGAGCGTAGCGGATTATATCGGCCGTCCAGTCTACAGCAAACTCGATACTGCGCGGGATGTTGCCGAACATCTGGTGTGGACCCATAATCATGAACATGTTTGGAAACCCCTTGACGGTCAGGCCAAGGAAGGTTTGTATGCCTTCACTCCAGACGTCGGTCAATTTGACTCCATCAATCCCCCGGAAGTCGACGGAGCGAAAGGAGCCCGTGATGGCATCGAATCCAGTGGCATATATGATGACGTCAAGTTCGAACTCGTCAGTCTTTGTCTTGATTCCATCCTCGGTGACTCTTTCGATTGGATCTTCCGTGAGATCTACGAGCCTCACATTGGCTTGGTTGTATGCCTCGTAATAGCCGCTTTCCAGGGGAACACGGCGCGTCCCAAACCCATGGTTGCTGGGTATCAGTTTTTCGGCAAGAGCCGGATCATTGATGCGCTGACGAATCTTGTTGGCGTGGAATTCGCTGTAAAGACGGTTTGCCTCCTTGTTCGTATAGATATCTCCGGATACGCTCAACACTTTCGCAAACCCGGGAAGGGCGTACAGGTCCTCCCAGTGTTTGATTCGTTCTTCTTCAGGCATGTCAAAGATGCTTCGCTTGTCACTGACATGAATGAAGCAGGAATACGAATCAAGACATTGTCGAAAGATCTCAGGGTAACGCTTCCTGATGGCTGACATCTCCTCGGCGTCGACCTTTGTGTTTCTGAGCGGAGCTGTCCAGTTCGGCGTACGTTGAAACACGGTCAAGCTGCCGACGCTCTTGTAGATCTCTTGAATCGTCTGTATCGCAGTTGCACCTGTACCGATGATGCCCACACGTTTCCCCTCGAGCGTGGCAGTACCGCCCGGCCACCTTGCTGTGTGCCATGACTCACCTTTGTAGTCATTGACACCGGGTATGTTGGGCAGGGTCGGCTCGTTGAGAATTCCCATGGCTGTGATAAGGAAACGGCTGGAATAGGTCCCACCGTTGGAGTCGGTCAAGAACCAGGAATTAGAGTCCTGCCTGAAGTGGGCGGACTTGATTCTGGTGTTAAACTGCATGTTCTCTTTCAAGTTGAATTTCTCCGTCAGATATTGGATGTACCGTAAAGTCTCAGGCTGAGGAGAGAAATGCTCTGTCCAGTCCCACTCATCGAGCACTTCCTGAGAGAATGAGAAGATATAGGAGTAACTCTCTGAGTCAAAGCGAGCTCCAGGATAGCGGTTCCTAGAGACTCCATATGAGCTGATTCTTCGTCCGCTATATCTAGCTTCCCTGAAGAAAAGGGAGGGAGGGGGTGGTCGCCTACCAAAACCAAGTGCCGCCCTCAGCCTCGCCTGCCTCGAGGACCTTGACCCTCACGCCGAGCTCCCGCATTCGATACAAAGAATAGATACCACTTAGCCCAGCGCCAACGATCAATACATCATAGTCGACGCCCTCGCCACCGCTCCCAGTGAAGACTTTAGGGCTCTGGCCCCGGCCGTTTTCTTGCACCATATCGGATTGGCCGAATTTTGGCGAGAACTTTATACACTAGCGTGCTGGAGGTGAATGTGCTATTAAACAGTGCTTCGTATGGACCGCGAGATTTTCGAAAGTGGAGGACAGGACTGAAATGGCACTCTCAAGAGTTTTGTGAAAGTTAGGTATTGACCGTGTCGGCTACCTAATATTGGAAAGACATCTTCACCGACACGCTCCTGTGCCGAGAAGGGGGAGATGAGGTGGATATGGAGCCTTCCCCAATTCGTCATTACCGAAACTCTGCTGGTAATCCAAAATAGCTTCGGTCCCGAGTAATACAGCGAAATTGAAACTACTGCATAGATACTACGAGATTAGTAGGTTCATTGTATACCATATCGGATCGGTACGCAGCCTAGCTGAAGCCTGCTTTACTGATTTACAGCTCCGTATAAGGATCCTAGATCTAGATCAGACCCTTGGACTCCCAATAGACTTCCAGATCTTTCAGAAATGCCCACTTCGTCCGCTGTCCCAATCCTCGACTTTTCCAGTGGTTCAGACTCTCAGGAAAGTGAGGTACTGCATCTCTTACCGTGGAATCATGAGCTATAATAACCAAGACATCCTCGTTACAATCAATTTCCTGTAGCCAGCCGACAGTTCTCGTTGCCAGTGGAAGGTCTAGTCCAAAGGTCAGATCGAATAATGTGTCTCGTGGATCCCGTCCTCGAGACTTCTGTAGCTCATCCCAGGCGCTTCCTGGGCACAAAATCGAACTCTCGTCCTCCGGTCTGCATGGATGTGGAGAGATCTGCGAAGGTACCGGTAGGTGCTTGGAGGGCCTGAGTATGCCGGCGTAGTGACACACATCGCCGCCGAGGAGGACGAACGTATCTGGGTTGGCGGTGGTGCGAGCTAGCCCACAGAGGTGGCCGACCGCATGTCCAGGACTGTCCAGAAGGTAGAAGGAGCCATCTCCAAAATAGTCAAACGCCGGAAACCTTCCAATCTGTAGAGCTTGTGGGCCGTCGAACGCAATTTCGACAAGCTCACGCCCGCTTCGAAAAGGGTATGTCAGTTGGCACGGCATGCGAGATGGTGAATAGTCTGGGGCGGAGGGACAACATGAACAACCCACGCGTAATCAGCTTCAAGTATTGGGGATTTGGGATTTGCAGGCGCCCCCGGCAGCATCGCCTGCTTGAATCCCCGACCAACTACAAGCTTTGTGGTGCTGGGAAAAGTGGATGGGTCGCCAATGTGATCCCAGTGCCAGTGACTAGGTAGGTGGTGTGAGGTGTCAACCTTGGAAGCCCGTGCTCTCTGAGGGGAGTGTATTGGAAGGGGAGGATTGCCAACCTCCATATGATGGCCTCAATCTGTCCGGCGTGGATGCCTTGCTCTTCTAAAATCTCCACCACATTTCGATTCACTTGGATTTCGTAGTTCGTAGTCGGTATATAAGAAGCAATCTCAGGTGAATAACTGTCGTAGTCCTTACGTATCCCAAGGTCCCACACAAGTTTCCTGCCTGACGAATGCTCCAAGAGGAAACACAAGGAAGGAGAAGTCTTGAAAGTTCTCAACCCTGGGACATCAGGGCCCATGAATCTCTTGAGAATAGCTGGACCAAAGTTGACCGGATTGATCATACTGACGGTGATGGTCTTTCCCCGCGGAGGCAGTCGAACCAGGGCCATGTCTTGCTGTATAATGACAGCTTTGTTTCATGAAATCTTGTCGAAGTGGAGACGATATGCCTCTAGGTCCATAAGCTCAGAGCTCAGAGCTCAGAGTGAAGCAGGGCATGCCAATTACTCGGCCCATCCGCATCGAAAAGCGTGCATTTGCAGTCCAAAGTTTGTTGGTCCAGGTCTCGTTACCCAGAACCAACTTTCTCGGACTCGGCAACCTTCAAGTGTTTAGCTTGTGGGGAACGATAAAGCCCTTACGCCAGGCCGGTAAACTGAAAAGGGAACTGCCGCCATGGGTTTTCGTTCACTACGGCAACATTTACAGTTTACCGCCAGCCCGCAAGCGCCTGGGCAGATTGCTTTGACTTTATGAAAATTAGCGGTCCGGCACGCTGAAATGTGCTAAAAGTCTGCTCATGCTGTCGCCTCCGCGGAATCCATCATGCTCAGCCCACGTTCTATGATCGTGAAGACCCATATCAATTCCTTGCTTCTCATGTAGCTCCCGAGGTCGATGAGTGGGTCCCGTCTTGACCTCTGCTTGACTCTGTCAGGCGTTTTTTCACTATTGACCAAATTTGGCTCTCTGCTTTTGGTTAATTTCTTCTGTCCAACGGACAGAATTGTGTGCATATTGACCCAACCATGACAGAAGTCGAAAAGTCTGATCAAATTGTCGAGCAGTTGGTCCGTTCGGATGAGGCCAGCCAAATCAAGCCCACGGCAGCTGGTGATACTGTCCACAACGATGAAGCTCTCAAAGTTCTCGAAGATTATTTAGGAGATAGCTGCTGGACGGATGCTGAGGAGAAAAGACTGAGACGCAAGGTCGACTGGAGGCTGATGCCCATCCTATGCATGACATATGGGCTTGTTTATTACGACAAGGCCATGCTTTCACAGGCTGTAAGTCCTCAGGGGACCCGGTCTAGTCTATTGCTTGGGCTGACGTGGCATAGGCACTCTTCGGCATCAGAACGGACCTAGACCTTCTTGTCGGAAGTCGATACTCCTTCTCCGCATCCATATTCTACCTTGGTTTCATTGCCGGGGCGTATCCCGCTGTTGTGCTCGCCCAAAGGTTCCCGATCGAGCGTGTTGCATCTTTGATCGTAACGAGCTGGGGGCTTTGCCTTATCCTGACGACAGTCTGCAAGAATTATCAAGGGTTTTGGGCGCAAAGATTCTTTTTGGGTTTCCTGGAGAGCGGGATTAGTCCTATGTTCATGCTGATTGTGGGGATGTGGTATAAAAAGAACGAGCAAGCCATGCGTATGGGGTGAGTACAAAGTCCGGCTCGCAGAGACCAGGGGAAGGCAAACAAGATGCTGATGCTTTTCTCCAGGTTTTGGTACTGTTGTACCGGTTACGTATCCGTCTTCTCTCCCTTGATCAACTATGGCCTTGGGCAAGTCAATGGTGGCGTCGCATCATGGCGGTACATGTACTACTTCGCTGGAGCTCTAACAATGGCGTGGGGCCTGATCTTGTACCTGATCTTGCCCCCGGATCCCATCCGGGCAAGAGGTTTTGACGAGAGAGAACGTTATATTTTGGTGGCTCGCCTTCGCAGCAACAACTCGGGAGTACGCAACACACATTTCAAGATGGAACACGCTCGGGAACTTTGCCTCGACATCAAGTTCTGGCTTGTGGTCTGCATCGCATTCCTCAGTATGATAGCCAACGGTCCGATCTCCACATTCGTTCCTATCATCATTCAAGGATTCGGCTTTAGCACACTCCAATCGCTTCTGCTGCTCATGCCTGCAGGTGCTTACGCTGGCACTACGCAATTGCTATTGCCCTACCTGGCGTACAAATACGAAGGTTTACGGAGTTGGCTGGTTGTCTTGGGCCAAGTCGGTACCACCTTTGCGGCCCTTCTTCTGTGGAACTTGCCACAGTCGGCCAAAGGAGGTCTGCTTTTTGCTTGCTACATCCTACCGTCTGTCGGAGGGGGTTATGCTGTCTTGATGGGTCTCCAGATCGCCAACACCGCTGGGTATACCAAGAGGTCCATCGCTTCATCGGGTGTTTTTGTCGGCTACTGTTTAGGTGAGTTTTGTTTCTGATATACTTGCGTCTTTCTTCTTTCCAGCTTCATCTACTGACCCCGTGAAACCAGGCAATTTCGTTGGACCCCTGGTCTTCAGGGAGGAGGACGCACCAAGATATGTCCCTGGTTTCATTATCGTTGTCATCACGTCTCTGATTGCGGGCATTCTGGCTGTTGTGTATCGTTTTATCTGCGTATGGGACAACACGAAGCGAGACAAGGCTGGAATTATGGAAGGGTTCGATCACGCGTACGAAGATGACCTCACAGATATGAAGGTAAGACCTCGTGGCTGTCATCGCTGATGCTCTCTCAATTGTCATTAATGAAACGAACGCGACTAACTTGGATATAGAATCCACAATTTAGGTATATTCTTTGAGACGCCTGACCGTCTGGTATGCTACTGGATTTTGGCCGGCTGTGTTGTATATATGGCATCGAGACTACGTTTAGCTTAATGCGTATATCCGATGAGGTTAAATGAGCCTTTTCATTTTTATTTTTGCTCAATGCATTGCTCGAGTTGCTATACAATCCCATGCCTATTCTCAACGCCCTCACTATTCACCGTCAAATTCTGGGACGCGACGAGACATTAGCCAGTGTGGTCATCAGCAGCCGGTACTCACAATGTAGGCATGAACTCGTAACCGTCGATTGCAAAAAGATCATCAAATTGGGCCATGAGTGTTTCGTGGAACAAGTCATTTTCTGGAGAGGGAAACGCCCTCGTGATTATCCCCTTTTCTCTGCCCGTGAGAAGATGGCCCGCAATGGTGCTGGTCTGGTGGGTGACGAATGGGAAAAGAGCCGTCCAGTTGAACTCTTCATCCCTGTCCTGCGCTTCTTCTCTATTTTCGGTGTCCAATATCGTGTCTGGAAGATGGGAGAGATCACCATGATTCGCGACACTCGGCTGTGCTGGCTGGTCGGTGGATGGCTTCCCAAACACGGTCGTTCTTGCAGAGGTCTCCTCTGCTGTGTTCCTCAGTCGCCGGAACCCTTCGCGAATGACGTTCGCGGAGGCCCACATTTTGTGAAGCTGCTCGGCAGTACGCTCGAGTAAATCGAGGCACTCGTTGGCGTCTTTGGATAGATGGGGTATGTGGGACGCCTGGAGCAGTGGTATGAACGCCATTCCTGAGTACCAACACGTGATTGCCATCAGGAACCGGCTATTTCCCCTGGCTAGAATGTCTCGCAAGATCCTTGCAATACAGGATGCTGCCAATATTGCTGGTGGAAGGGCCCGAGGAAGAGGATGTTCAGACCGTTTGAGATGAAGAATGATGACGGTTGTTAAATAGGGCAGATGTAGTTGGTGAACATCCCTATCGAAGTTCTGGGTTCGCGCCGTCCGGAAAGGGAGTTGAAGATGCACGGGGAGAGAATTTATCCATCCAACCAGTTCTTTTATATGGTCTGGCGTTGTAGAGGCGGTATGGTTCTCGCTTCCAGGTCGATACAGCGTCTTAGCGACTCGACCGATGATTGCGCAAAGGCGGACCCACCAGATGAAGACCTCCCCCTTTCGTTGAAACTTGGGATCGCTCGGAAAATCAGCAAGTGATGGTTCGTTGACGCTGCAATCATGTGGGTCAATGATTGCCGGCTTGCTCTGGCATAGCGCTGTGAGACGCTCTCGTGCCTAGCCCGGTGAAGGAAGAGAGTAGAAAGTCAGCTTCCGATCACAGCGAAAAAAGAGAAAAAAAAGAAAAAAGAAAAGAAAAAGGGCTGGAAAGCCTTATCAAGACGGCGGGGTTCGACGACTAGACGGGAAAGAAATACGTACAAATGCCGTCCACCATATTCTGCGTCGCACACTGAGGATGTAATTTGACCTCATGGGATGGTCCGTCGCGGGCTGCCGGTGCAAGTTCATCTGCTGTGCATGGCGGATCAGGACAGATGTCCACCACCAAGACGAGTGTCGATGTACGGTGGTAGGAGCCCGTGGAGCCCACCAGTAGAATAGGGCTATGGATTTGAGCGTGGTCAATGGGTCCGATTCCTCGTCGTTATAGAAACTGTTACGCGCCTTTGCGTAGTATTCAGCAGGGCCCAAATGCGGGACCAACGGCGGCTGGACATGGCTGCCCGCGGTAGCGAGCGCGTTCTCGAGTAGAGGGGACCGTGAGACTTCGTCAAAGATGTGATCCGGGTCGAGAATGGGACACCAAGGGTAACAGTATTCCCAATATGTCTCGGCAAAGCTCTCCATCAGCTCCTGCTGTTGCGGGTTGGACTCGGGGTATTTTTGCTGAATAGAGTCGGTGCGTGTTTGTCTCTCAGCATCGATCAAGTTCTCAGGCCCATAGACTTGCAGAAACCCGGTGTCGATATCCCCTTTCTGGCTCTCCACTATTGCATCAGCATGGGAGTCACTGCTCCGCTGAGACCGTCGTGTGGGTGACGGGCCGTATTGGCCGGGGGCTTGTGAGAGCCGAGTAACTGGGAGGTTTGGCGTTGAAGCCTGGTCTTGGACAACCGTTCTAGCCGTATCGTCCAGTTGAAGCCTTGAATTACTGCCCGACTGCTCTAGCCCCGAAACCAAGACTTGGATGTTGTCCAGTACTAGGTCTTGATGGAAGTCATATCCCTGGGCAACGTCATCGGTAGTCTCAGTCTGGGGAGTGAGAGGCCTCTGCCTCTGGACTCTGGGTCCCGGATCTGGACGTCTTGCTCGTTTCGATGGACGCAGCTCGCAGCCCTTCCCAGAAGTGTTGCAGTTCGTGCAATCATTGTGTCCCTGTATGGTTCTAGCCTGTACGCAAAGTCAGAACGAACGAGCTTGAAGTCATCTGGGAGCAGTGTCTGGGAGCAGTGTCTGGGATCAGTGGACAGGAGGGAGCTTGCCTGTAGATCGCATTTGATCTTCTTTGAATGACAGAGGAAGCACACATTCTCGGCACGTTTTCTCTTAGGCCGAGCTGCATCAAATGGCAGCCAGTCATTGATGGTCTCAGGCATACTGCCTAGCGAGATCAGGTCCCACCCAGAGCGGTAGCATAGCCTTGACCGAGACTGTGAGTGTCAGAATAACGGCACCTGGACGACAGCTTTGGGTCCAGCGCGACATGAACTTTCATGAAGGGAGCACCTAAGTCTGGGCCATGGACGACGTCAGTCCCTGTGAAATGCGGGGTTCCGGGTTCTGTATTTGCTAGATGTTCCGGCCAAGATCCCGCCCTAGGTGTGATCAGGGGGGGAATGATGGATAAGCAGCACGACACGTATGTATTTGGGTTACCGTAGCGGAAAATGCGACGACCAAACCCAATGCCTTACCTAACGCTTGGCACAACTGTCTTGTAGGTGGGTCGGCAGATGTAGGTAGGTATACGTGTAGCTTAAATCCAAATTCCTTAGAAACGTACCTCCTGTCCCCCGAATCTCGGGAGTGCTCCGGTTGCTTTCCAGACAACTCGATGATATGTTGCAGCTATTTTCATCTCTTTAATCTCCTCTTCGACTGGTCTCTTCGCAGAAGCCCTGACGCGTTTCCTTCCCGTTGGCTTGCCTAAGTTGCCTTCCTCGTTGCGGGACGGGGGCCTTGGCCGATATCGTGACCTCAAAAGGGAGACACGATGACCAGTGGCCATTTAGAGTCTTCGAAAGACTCCAGTGTACACGACGATAGTAAGGGAACGTCCGTAACTTTCGCAACCACTGTGGCTCCCTCTAATTAAGTTTGTCCCACTACCGTCATACACAAATTAGGTGATATGTTTCCGACGTTTCACACAAGCAGGAAAAACGATACATAAATAGCAGGGCGGTGTGAGTGGTCGTGTTCAGGGTGTAGCCACAGATCCCGCCAAGTCCGCCAGTCTCTGGTCTTTCGTTCTATACTTTATAGCCTCATGGTAAGATGCCGCGTAATTGTAGACTGGAAAGAAACTCGGATGTGCTCTATGTGATTGGATGCCACCTCCAGACCTCATTTATCCTTCAGCTGCTCTGCCTCCTCCACATACCATGCCAGATCACTCTCCGGATCCATTTCCCACTCCGTGAATCCATTACCCATGAACCTTAACGGATTAGCTGTGCGGTAGCGGATCTCGAAGTCCTCGCCCCGTATTTCTCTGAGCATGCGGTTAAACAGGTGCGCGCTGCCGCCGAAAAGAGCGGTCACGCGGCCGTCGACACGATTTCGCTTATACCAGCTCTTGCACCCACCACTCCAGACAAGGGTCTTGTGGACCTGGTCGCTGTAGCGGATGAAAGCATCGCATACGTCCTGTTTGGGCTGGACGAACTTTATATCCTCGGTCGCCATCTTGCGGATCCACTTGACGAAATAGTCCCCCGTCCAGTTGAGAGACTCCACCAGGGATCCGTGGCCGCCGAGGCAGTTGGGACCCATCATCATAAAGTAGTTGGGGTAGTCAGGGACAGCCACCGAGAGGTATGAATCCGGGTCTTCCGCCCATCGAGTGGCGAGGTCTGTTCCTGACTGGCCCACTATGGGGTATCTTGGCCGGTGAGAGACATCAAAGCCAGTGGCGCAGACGACTGAGCGAGCGAATCAGCTATGGCTACTTACGTTTTTTCTTCTTTTCTTTAGGGATTGCTATGCTCACTTACCCACATCACACTCGTAAAATTCACCGTCATCCGTATGGACTCCAGTCTCTGATATTCTTGTCACAGGACTGTTCGTGATGTGGCAATTTGGTCGCAGGAAAGACTCCAGATAACCGGGGCCTGGAGTGATTCTTCGGCAACCCAGCTCCCACTTAGGGATCAACATGTCGCAGAGCTTCTTGTCGTGGTTCAACTTTGCGGCCATCTGCTCGGCGGCCAGTCGCATCCCCGCTTCGTTGTTTTCACCTTTCATAAATATGTAGAAGGATCTGTTTGTTCGCGAGATGATGCCTTTTCGGTGCTGCAAATGGTAGGTTGGATCATGGAATTTTTGCCGCTCCTCATCTGTGTATTTCGGATTGGGATCTGGATCATCCCTCCCCAGGTGCTTTGATGGCGGTGCTCTGTAGTAGACCCAGGCTGGTCCACGGATGAAGTTTTTGACGTCTGTGTCGGGCAGCTTGGCCATCTGCGGGACGATCTGTATGCCTGAGGATCCGTTGCCAATGACGGCGATTCTCTTTCCCGAATAATCGTAGTTGTGATCCCAACTTGCAGAGTGCGTTATGTGGCCTTTGAAGTCTTGCAGACCGGTGATGCTGGGCCAGGACTCGTGCACGAGGACCCCTTGCCCCGATATGAGAACGTGGCAGTACTCATCACGCTGCTTCCCATCGTGCTCGACCGTCACCCGCCAGTGACCTTGCTCTTCCTCCCACCGCGCGGCCACGACCTTGGTGTTGAGCTGCAGGTCTCGGTCGAGATTCCATTTCTTGACGGTGCTCTTCATATAATCCAGGATCTCGGCGCCGCTGGCGTAGAAGCGGCTCCAATCTGGGTTGGGATCAAAGGGGAACGCCTGGACGAGTTAGTCACGGTTGGCATCCGAGTGTACGATGATTTTTCTCCATTACATATATGTGTGCCGGGACGTCGCATTGCACCCCGGGATAGTTGTTGACAAACCAAGTACCACCAACTTCACTCCGAGCCTCGAATATCGTATGGTCTACGATATCGCGCATCTCGGGAAATCTGTGCTGAAACTTGTGTGCCATGAGCAAGCCCGAAAAACCGGCCCCGATGGTGAAAACCTTGAGCTTTCGAGGCTTGTATGCGAAGTCGGGGCTTAGCTTGAAAGAGGGATCATCCATATTGACATCGTGGCCAGTCCTGTTCGTAGTGGGGAAAGGGTTGCGGTTGTTGGGCAAATCTGGTAGCTCTGTTGCCGGCACACGTGGGACTTCACCATCTGACGGTGGTGCCAGCATCGAGTCTGATCCAGGATGTACCGGAGGCTGAACAGGATGTCCGACGAGGGCAGTCATGGTGCGTCGTTGGATGAGTCTGGAATCAAGTAGAGAATCAAGTAGATCCAAACACGCATGTGAAGATGTATGACAAAAGAATAGCAATAAAAACTAGAAATGTCAGCTAGCAACGACGTGCTCGGAAGTACGTTTTGGACATAGAGGCACTCCCAAGCTATAAGAGTAAATCCGGCGTCTTTGACTTAGATACCGAGATAGGAGGGCTCGTACAAGGCCGCACCTGTATGTCAGGAACAGAAACTCGATAGACACACGTTTCGGTAAAGACTTTTGCCTGGAAAAGAATCTATACCGAAAAGCGCAGCTTTCCGCCCATTGGTGGTTGGTTCAAAGGGCGTTCCCGCCGGTGAGGATTGGGCAGACGGCACCACGGCTATCCTAATGTAGTTTACCGGGACAACGGGCTACGCCACACCACTGATGCGACGGCAGATCAAATATACATAGTATGTTACGCTGCTATGTTGTATCTGAGCTAGTCGTGGCATTTCGGTCGTAGTCAACCGAGGAATCTGTTTGACAACTCGTTCACATCTGTCTTATGGGACCGAGGCTCAATACTTAATTCAGTCCCGGCTGGGTTCATACTGCACAAGATCGGATAAAGAAAGTGCGGGAAACGAAGGACAGACTGAACGCTGCTATACATCCAGATCGACGTCACCATGCCAGTCCCTCGCTACACCTACACTGGGCCCATTGACCACACAATTCTACCTGACTCGGCCAAATTGAAGGGCAAGTCTGTTGTTATTACTGGTGGTGCAAACGGCATGGGAGAGACTTGTGTCCGCGCATTCTGTGATGCAGGTGCTTTCGTCACATTTGGCGATGTCAACGACCGGGGCAAGGATATCGAAGCTGAATTGAATGCCAAAGGCAATTGCTGTGCTTTCGTACAGTGCGACATCAAGGACTGGGATCAACAGAAAGCAATGTTCGAGACTGCTAAGAGTCGAAGTCCTGCGAACAGTGTCGATGTTGTAATTGCGAATGCGGGCATCAGTCGAAGCTCTGGTGACAGCCTATGGAATCTGGATGACCCTAGTGGGGAGCCCGTTCGGCCGGATCTGAACATCGTCGAAGTGAACCTTCGGGGGTCTCTTTATACATGGAAGCTGGCGGTGCACTACTTCCGGAAGCAGCCGGACACCGAGGACCGTGAGCGGTGCTTCATCATCACGGGAAGCATGGTTGCCTACATCGACTCGCCGGGCAACTGGGAGTATACTACCACAAAGTACGGGTTACGCGGCTTCATGCGGACAGCGAGGAGGTCAAGCTGGGAACAAGGCATCAGAATCAACCATGTTGCGCCGTGCTGGTATGCCCGTCCCCCCTCCCTCCCCCGGCGGCTCTCTCTCAAGAACCATTCCCGAGCCTGGTTCAAAGCTGCTCCAACATTCTTTCGGGATAAGTTGCTATCGGATGATGCTCATATAAGGATTTAACAGGATCAAGAGCGCGATACGGTCAGCAGAGTATGAGCAATGGCTCATCGAGCGCGGAATCGAGTTTGGCGAGCAAGCAGACGTCGCAGCCTGCATGATGAGAATTTCTTGTGATAAGTCAATCAATGGTGAGTTTAACACGATTCTATTCCTGATCCGCGTAAAAACAACGATTGTTGAGTTCTGACGATCCACTAGGCCGCTCGTTGATGATTACGCCGCGCAGCATCGCCAAGGAAGGGTATATGGATATTGATCGAGAGGACTACAAAGATAATTGCGATGACTTCTATCTTCGAAAAGTTCAAGAAACGCAATTAGTCATTATAGAAGACAAGTGGAAGGATGACTACAAGGTCAGGGTCTACAAACATTGAGATTTGTAAATTTCGTAACATTGTGGAATGTCTTATATACCTCTTAAGTTCACATTCGACTCCCGGCCTCTAATATGTGTGGGATATAGTAAGTGCCCCTGTGAGCCCAGGGGCTAATTCCCACCCTGTACACTTTGGTGGGTGGAAACCAGTGAGATGCTTTGATCCCTGAGTTTCACTGACTATTAATTTTGATGGCAAACGCTTGTGTACTCAGAGACAGGGTGTCACGGTTGCCTTGAACTTGTGTAACGGTCAAGTTAAAATTTCGATAAAATTCCGTGTGCATGATGGTACCAGGTCTTCGTCAGAGAAGCCTGACCACCATCAAACAGTTCGAGGCACGAACTTGACTGGCAACGACTTGGGAGCGGTGATCAGGCCAGTGACATAGCCGCCTTCAACACTTAAATCAGGTTCAGGACCATCCAACACAAAATCAAAACTCCATACCAGTTTGGAGAGTGCAACCATCAAAGAGTTCATGGCAAACTGGTCTCCAGGGCACATGCGCCTCCCAAGTCCGAAGGGATGGAATGGCGTCTGTACCTTGTCACCAATGAAACGCTCGGGATCAAAGACATCCGGGTCTTTGAAGTATCTGGGATCTTGGAATATCGCCCAGACATTCGCCGTAATGATGCTGTCCTTGGGCAAGTGGTAGCCTCGGAAAGTGTCGTCCTTTTCGATGCGTCGAGGCAGCAACAGCGGGGCTGGGGTTCGCCAGCGGAGTGTCTGGGGAGGGAATAGGTGAGTGAGCAGGACGCCAAACACGCAGACACTCGACGTTCTCAAACTTGCCTCAAGTATACATGCTTTCAAGTAAGGAAACCTGCTGATATCAGAATATGTGGGCACGTTCTTTGAGTCCCGACCGCACTCCCGATCAACCTCCTCTTGAACCTTCCGAAGGACATCTTGGTTAACAGTCAGTGCCAGTATAAATGACAGGGTAACTGATGTAGTTGTGTCCGTGGCAGCATCTGTCGTGGACTGTGCCATGGCCCTAAGCTGAGCCTCCGTGAAATAGGACTCTGCCTTCTCCACGCTCTCTTGCTTTCCTTCGTCATCCTCTATTCTCTGATTGCTTATGATGGCTCCAATGAGGCCCCAGTAGTCGACCTTCTCCCCGGTCATGCTCGCCTGTGACATGTGATGCTTCAGACTAGACAGACGATCGTCATATATGTCCACGAGATCTTTCCCGATAGCTTTTGCCGCGCGGCTGCCAGGACTTGTCGGCAGGTATCTGAGCACAGGCAGCATATCGTAGAGCAACGAGAGCACCGATTCGGCGGTGCCCAGGAGCCGATGTTGCACATCTGCCCACCGCTTCAAGAATTCAGGCCGCGCCGTCTCCGCCCCAGCTGGACCCAGGGTGGCGGTTATGGCGGTCTCCAAGCTCCAGAGACCGATGCATGTCTCGGCCGAGTAGGTCTCTTCGCGCAGCTGGGTGACGAGTTTTGAAGCGATCCGATCTTGCATCGGCAGCGCATCTTTCAACCCTGCTGAGCCCGTGAGTAACTTCATGGCAGTCCTCCACTGTCTCAACTTGGCGTCGTTTTGGAACAATAGTATTGAGTCTTGGTCGGGAAAGACGAAGTTGCGGAGAAGATACGGCACAGGTCGCCCAGAGTAGAAGGTGGCGCGCCTGATGAAGAGGCTCTGGATTGCCTCGGGACTATTCAGGATAATCATGTTCAGAGGACCGACTTTGAGACCAATAATGTCCCCGTATCGTTTTGACCATTCCTGTGAGAAGCTTAGCATTGAGGTATATTCAGTGTGACTTGGGTCTCTTCATCACCAACTTACCGTGTACTTGAGAAACGGGAATTCAGTAGGCATCTGGTGGATGTTTCCGAGAATAGGGAGTGTAGGAGGACCCGGTGGGAAGGTTGCTGTTCTCATGTTGCATCTATACAGCCACAGCAAGGAGTACACCACAGCGACGAGGACAAACGCGGCCGCGACGGCCGGGAACCGAAAGATCGCATCAAAGGCGAGGACCATGATGATATTTCGGAACGGCTTTGCTAGGGACAGACCAGCCACCACTCTAGTCAGGGCACTTTCTTGCTCCTTTTATACATGCTCATCATGGTTGCACTGCTCGCAAAACAACCCCTGCTGCGTTCTCAGACTCTGGGGAACCGCATGCAGTCATCATTGGTATCTGCCAGTCGGAACAAGAGCTGACTGCGCGAAGGGCAATCCGTCCCGCTTAAGATGACCGCCTTAGCAGCACCAGATCCAATAACCACTCGTAGCAATCGCAGAGTGGACCATCCAAGATCAACGTCACACAATGTCGGCTGCATAATCAGCGATAGCCAGACGACACCGGGGACAGGCTCTGTGATATGTACGAGTCAGCCACCTCGCGCATCCAGGCAGCAGTATGAATACTCTCTGTTGTATTGAAGGGGGACACTTCCACCAAATATACGTGAACTGCTGCCAACCTTTCTTTCAGAACGCTATTTTTGAGGCTTATAAATTCTAGAGTGATTTGGAGAAAACAAGAACAAGATAGATTTAGAAAGCCCTTGCTTTCATGATGTTGAATCTGAAGACGGACCTTTGATTAGAACCTAGAAGGCGAGAAGTGTATTGAAGCTGCATAGGTAGCTAGGTACCTATAAAATATAGTTGGCCATTTAATTTTAGAAATGACACAGCTCAGTACACACTAGCTGCCTTCTATTTGACTTATATAGTGCTTTATCTTAAGTTTGGCCTGATTTCTTATTATATATAACTTATAACGTGGTTGTATATCGAGTCGGACACGACATCAAGTCGGACACTTTTTCACAAAACGCGATATACTATATTCAGCGCGTCATTTCTCCCTAATAATAATAATAGAATTTACTACTCTTGAAGGTCGTATTATCTTTACTTATAACGCAGTCCGTGCATTAAAAAAAATAAGTTAAAGATACGCTTTTAAGCTTTATAATATCCCTCTCGTAATACTTAGCGATCGATTAAAGGGGAAGCCTAGTCGGACTACTATCCTATTAAATAGATAGCTTTTAACTTTACTTAAAGAGGAATCGATTATCGAGTA
>MUZH01003840.1:0-26115 GCA_003012965.1 Juglanconis oblonga | reverse complement strand
AAAAAAAAACGAGGGGGAAAAAAATAAAAAAAAAAAAAAAAAAAAAAAAAAAAAAAAAAAGGGTTTTGCAACCGAAAGTACCGTTTCCATCCCCGTGTGCCGAGCAAGCAACATGCAGAAACAACAAGGAACAAGTGAAGAAAATCAAAGCATAATGCAATTGTGTGAGAATCATCTTTGGTTGACTGGTTGGTTGGTTGGTATCCCTCATCCTTGTCCCCCTTCCTCCCCGGCAACAGCGTACATGCAGTTTGGAAAACAATCCGCGGGCAAAATGGGCTGCTCTTCTGGGTTCTCTCTGGTATGCTTCGTTCGTGAAGGTTTTCTCTTGCTCCCATAAAACGTTGGGTGGGTTTTCCCCGCAATCCCTTCTTAATCGTTCTTCTCGTACATGCGCCTGCGTCCATCGTTTGACGGGCCGCTTTCCCGCATGCCGGTCCTAATCCCTCCTCCGGTAAAAGACACATAGGAAATGTAATAAGGCGATCATTGATCCCGTGATGGACCTCGAATAGTAGATGTTCCGCGGATATAGCGGTCCAAAACAGATGGGTATAATGATCAGCTGATCTTCGATGCCGTCCGTCTGTGAAAGATCTGACACCTTGATGTTTGGGTTTTTGGAATGATTTGGCCGTTTCATCACGGCCTATATCTTGCTAGCAGAACTCGGCTCACCCGGGCGGAAACATATCCGGTTCAGCAAGAGCTCAAAGGTGATGCAAAACCACGACTAGCAAAAGTTGGGTGTATGTTCGGTGAAGCTGCTGGAGGTCGGCTTAACAGTTCTGATACAGGAGGAGAGGCTCGCCAACGTTCTCGATCTCGGGTATGGTGCATTTCAGGTCGAATGCCTTTGACAGGACGATCTTGAAGATCTGAGGGTTGGGTGGTTAGTCACGCCCGAGCAATGAATGACTCAAGGCGATGCTTACCTTCTGAACGTTGATACTGTGGCTTGTGCTGCTAAAGATCAATGCAGCACGCATTGCCTTTGCGAAACGTCGGGCCTAAGGGGCACTGATGTCAGTCCTCTGTTCCCGAGTCATTACCAGCCGCGCGTCGGGAGGTCCGTCGTACCTGGTTTGATATCTCCTCCTGGTCTTCGCGCGGGAAGTTGACGAAGTGGTCGTACTTAGTACCGACCAAAATGGGAATCGCTGTCTTGTTGAAGCCCCGGCCCTGGCGGTACCACTCTTTGATGCTGTTGAGGGTGCTCTTGCGCGTCAAGTCGAACATGAACAGGATGGCCACGGCGTCGTTGCAGACCAGGGGCAACATGTTGACGAACTCGCGCTGACCGCCCAAATCCCAGATGCTGAAGGTGATCTCGGTGTTCCGGATGCTGATAGTCTTCTCCATGAAATTGACACCAAGGGTCTGAATGTAATCTTCGTCCCAGCTGCCCTCGACGTACTTGACCATCAACGAGGTCTTGCCTATCTGGGCGTCGCCCACCATGCCGACCTTTATCACGACGTGGTTTCTACCGTTCGCGTTATTCTGGTCAGATGGTGCGCCGATCGCGCTGGCACCGGGACGGTCCGGATAGCTCTGGGTGGATAGCTGGGAGGGCGGTCTGGAGAGGTTGCCGGGTTGGGCATTGTGCGGGAAGGGAGGGGTGGTGTATCGCGTATTGGGATCCATTTGGTCGTGATGGGACGCGGCGTCGGCCATGGAGGCGTCGGCATGGCCGTTCTCGAAGGCGCTTCCACCGGCTATGTTGGGGGAACCATCGATGCCGCCCATGTTGTCGTCGTGGGAGGCTATCGGCGCCTGGTCATCCATAATTTCCGTGGCGTCGTAGAACTGGGCCGGAGACCCCGCGGTGAGGGTTGATGAATCTGTGTGGTGGCACTCGGGTTAGCGACTGGGACGGGAGGCGCGGAATGTCTCGACGTGTGACGACGGATGGTATGATGAAGCGCGGCAGGTTGCATGTAGGGGTGCGTTGTCGTTCCGGGGACGGACTGATGGAGGAGGACGGACTGATCCAGTGGCGACGGACTAAACTGACCCAGATTGGCGGTTGTGTCGAGTAGCGTCGGTGACGGTCGTGATACTGGACTCAGTGGGATGGGATTGAGATCGGAATGGGGGCGCAGGGGTGTGAGGATTGCGAAGGGAGGGACAGCCTTATCCCAGAAGTGACGACTTCATGGGAAAGAGGGCGTGTCTGTCGGTAATGCAGAGACAGAAAGAAGAGACCGGAGACAGTTGAGGCGACGACAATGACGTCTCACAGCCTCTTTCCAGTGGAGGTGGATGGTGGATGGTGGATGGTGGACGGTACAGGGTGGAGTGTGGAGTGTACTGGTAGGTAGGTATGTGATGGGATGGAAGGAAGTAGTGATGAGTAAGGTCAAGGAGCCAAACCACAGGTTCGAAGTTCAAGTCTCCACGTCGACGACTGGTACGGATAATGGTCGAATGGGGGGTTGTCTAGGTCAAGAAGGACCAGAGGATCTGAGAGTGGTTCAGCACGAGTTGATTGGCGTCGGGCTGTTGGGCTGTTGTACCGTGTAGCGCCGGCTGAAAGTCAAACATGGGGTTTCCCTCTTGCCGTCGATCCGAAGCAGAGGGATGAGGGCAGGGCGAGGAGAGGAACTAGAGAAAAACAGTCTTGTCACTCATCGACATCGACTTGCTTACCTGCTGGGTGAGGCGCAGTTCCTCCCGGACTTCTTTTCTGTGGGCGCAGGATGGCAGGCGGGCAGGCTGGCTGTATGGATGCGCTGGCCAGCACACACGGTCGACGCTTTGTTTGGCGAAGGCAGTGGAAGATCGTGGGACGCGAAGTGGGCCTACTACCTAACTAGGCCTTGTCTTGTTGACACCACCAGCACACGTCGATGTCGCGAGACGTCAGCACGCTCTCACCGAATGCCGTTTGTTTCTCCCAGTCGCCAAGCTTCCCAGCGCGGGAGACAACCTTCAGGATGGGATTCTGTTATGTTGATCGTATGGACCAATATCCTGTTAGTCTGTTACCAAATCGCTGGGATGGGCACGCTGGCAGACAGGCCGGTTGCGACGAGACGAGCAGATGAGCAAATGCTACTGGCACGCGGTCGCTGCAATACACTACATTTCCCAGGCGTGAAGTAAACACTAACAGATCTGCTGCGGGCTTGGCTTGGGAGCTGGACAGGGGGGGACGGGCCAATCACCACCATCCTAGCCAGGGGTAAGAGCGGCTCCACTGAGGGGTCCGTCGTCCGTGCGAATGAGAGATCTGCCAGCACGGCCAGCACGGCCAGCCTGCCAGCACAGCTCATACAAATTATGCAGTAGTGCTGCATGCAATTTCTAATGCCACCTCCTGATTACGATACTCATAGGGCAACGCGACTCCAACAGGAACGCGCTCGTGGCGGGCTTGACTGGATGCACGTCTGCAGACTACTGCAGCTACTGAGAGTCTGGCTGCAATTGAAACGAGAAGATCAAACTCTCCCTTTTGTGTACTACACAAGCTGACAAAGTACAAAGTATGTTGCCTCTAGTGGACATTTCGTGGGGGAGATCTCGAATTAGGACCGTGACAACTTCCGCCACAATCATTCAAGCGCCGTCAGCCAACACGAGTCCGACTCCGACGTACGGGAATCTTTCACATACTAAATACTTCTAAAAATGCGTCCACCCGTCTTGATGGCAGTCATCATCTTCGTTTCCCGCTCCCCTTCTTGACCGTCTACCATGGCACGCCGGGCACACAGCGTCTTGCCAGGATATCCCTTCAGCCTTGCCTAGCAAACTTGGCTTGCTTGGGCCTTTCTTTTTTTCTTTCTTTTTTTATTATCTCCGGGCCCATGTTCCCAACCTGAGGTTGCAGTATCGAAGTTGGCAGTAGTTCAGCCTCATGGCTGTGAGGCCCTCTGCCCTTCCCGGGTAATTCCTTGACAGATCCTGGAAATCATAGGGGTCCAATGGTCTCCGAAGATGCTTTGGCTGTGACTCGACGCAGAGGACCTTGAATATATCCAGAGCATCTGGAGATTGATGAGACTCATATGCCACCTCGTCTTCCACACCAAGGGGCGATCGTTTTCAGGAATGAAAGCATACGACTACTAACCATGGGAGTTGAGCACTTATAAAACTCCAGTCCCCGAGCTCGAGCCTCAGCCTTTCTCACTCAACATGCGACGTCGTATGAGAAACGAGTAAGACGGGAGGGAGATAGCGAAAGAGTCACCGCTCCGATGATAGGCGTGGTGAACCTCCACGAAGCAAGGAACCAACAAAGCACCGGGCACTCAAGAGTCATGTGAAGAGACGCTTTCCCACAGTCACCACCGTAGGGTTAGGGGGATATGAATCGCTTACCTAACACCAATGACCAGCCCGACTGGACGCCAATCGGCCCCCGGCAAACGGTGCATCGTCATAAGATTTTCGGAGCAGCCCGTCCTCAACATATCTCCATCCGCGCCTCGTCACATTTTCGTCTTTTCACTCTTGTGTTTCTTTCCTTTCCCTCTCACCACCTACGCCAGCCTATCCCACATCTAGCCATGGCCTCAATTGCACGTTGCATGCGGGTCGCACGGCCGTCCGCCCTCTCAGTCCTCCGCCAGACCGTCTGTCCTGCCCCTAGGTTCAGCGCCGCCAGGGCTTTCTCTGCCACCGTTATCAGTAAGGGCCCGCCACCCACCCTCTCTCCCCCGAAGCCGGAACCCATTCGACACCACCACAAGAATTGCCCACCAACCGCTCCAAGATCAAACCCTGACCGACTGAGTGACTGAGTGACTGGCTAACTGACCCGTGCGCCTCTCCAGCCCCCATCCGCAAATACACCCGCGACCACGAGTGGATCGACCTCTCGGCCGACTCCAAAACGGGCGTGATCGGCATCAGCGAATACGCCGCCGAAGCGCTCGGCGACGTCGTCTACGTGGAGCTGCCCGAGGATGGCAAGGAGGTAGCCGCGGGCGACGCGATCGGCGCCGTCGAGAGCGTCAAGTCCGCCGCCGACATCAACGCGCCCATCTCGTGCCGCATCACCCACGTCAACCTCGAGCTGGAGGAGAAGCCCGGCACCATCAACAAGGTGCCCGAGGACGATAGTGCGGGCGGCGGCTGGATTGCCAAGGTGACGGTGGAGGAGGCCGGCGTCAAGGAGTTTGAGGGGCTGATGAGCGAGGAGGAGTACAAGACTTTTACCGCCGCGGAGGGGGATCACTGAGAGCAGGATCTGAAGATGGGGAGAGATGCAATACGAGTGTCTAACCCGGATTCGGCGGTCCTTGATAAGAAAGGAGCATGACAGCTCGACCTGCAGGGGCAGTCTCATGGAATGGGAACATTGGCTGGCGTTAAGTGTGGGCGAGGTCTATTCGGTAGACTTTGCTATTCATATTTACACACGGTCCTCGGCTCTCTGGCTTGCCTTGACGTGCCTGGTATAGAGAAACAAAGCAAGAGAAGTCTAACTGTACGTGCCTAATACTTTGTGCCATGCCAAAGGAATTCTAGGTTCAATCATGCCGCTGGCGCCGCAGCGGCAGCAGCAGCAGACGTCGTGCCCGGCGTCTGCGCTCTTACCTTGTTGATGGCGTCCAAAATCTTGCCCGCGCCCTTCTCCACCAGCACCGATGCCGCCTTCTTCCCCAGCTCATCCGCCGCCTTCACATCGAGCACTTCCTCCGCGAGCTCCACCTCCGCGCCCTCACTCCCATCGATGCTGACCACCACCGCCTTCAGCTTCAACACCGTATCCTTCCCGTCCTTCCCGGGCACCCAATGCGTCTCCACGCCGATCGGCACACTGCACCCTCCCTCCAGTGTCCGCATGATACTCCGCTCCGCCTCACACGCCAACATGGTCTCGGTGTCATTCACGCCCTTCAACAAGTCCAACACCATCTCATCGCCCTCCCGCACCTCGATCGCCAGCGCCCCCTGGCCCACAGCATGCAACATGCCACCGCCCACGCTCTCGCTATCCAGGTACTGCCCGATACGATGACCCACATCCATGCGCAGCAAGCCAGCCGCCGCCAGGATAGTAGCGTCAAACCCCAGACTCTCATCGTCGCATTTACGCATCCGCGTGTCAATATTCCCGCGCATGTCCTGGAACCTCAGCCCGGGGTACCTGCGCCTGAGCTGCGCGGCCCTCCGCACGCTGCTGGTCCCCACGACGGCGCCCTCGGGCAGGTCCGACAGCTGCTTGTACTTCCCGCCGTGCGAGGCGCGGAACACGACGACGTCGCGCGGGTCCTCCCGCTTCGTGATGCAGCCCAGCACGCACCCGGCCGGCAGCGCGGTCGGCATGTCCTTGAGGCAGTGGACGATCATGTCGAGCTCAGGCGGGGACGAGGTCAGCATGGCCTCAAGCTCCGAGGTCCAGAGGCCCTTGCCGAGGTTGGGGAGGGGCGTGGTCTTGTCACGGTCGCCCATTACGGAGACTGTCACCGTCTCAAAGCGGAGGTGCGGGTGGGTGCGGGAGAGGGCGCCGATGATGAGCTCGCATTGCTTGAGAGCAAGGGCGGAGCGGCGCGTGCCGACGCGGATGGTGGGACGCGGTGGGACAGCGGACGCGTCGGTGCTGCTGCCGGCCATTTTTGAGGTGTGCGAAGAAGGGAGGGAGTTGCGTGGACAGGATCGAGAGTCGGGGAAAGAGAGTGGACGATCAATTGATCGGGGTTTCAGCTGTAGAGGACTCCAGTGAGCGTTGCTGACTGCTATTTCCAGGATTGCGCGATGTTCGGAGGAAGAAGTTGTGTATGGGTTTGGTAGACCGGATGTGATGGCCCGGCGGGGCAATTCAAGAGCAGAGGTCAAGATGACAGGCAGGAATGAGGGGTCCAGGTTGACTTCGTCTTTAGTCAGCGGGTACTACCCGGGTCACTCCCCCTCTCCGGCTCCGGGATGGGAAATTCTTGATATTTATTCCCTTTTCCCTCCTTCTTGTCCCCAAGTTGTTATTCACTGACAGATCATGAGGACAACAAGTCAACCCGTCTGTTGCATTTTTGCTTTTCTCCAGTGAAATCCATATGTACATTGAACATTCGCGGCCTGGCCTCGAGCTTGTGAAAGAGATACGGACTGGGCACGTATGCGAAAATAGTCACCACGGTGAGCCTACGCATAGACTTTCAGCCCTCAACTTGGAGAGCCTTGGGAGCTTCCGGCTCACTCTCCAAAAGTTCGCACCGAACGTTGATGGGATGTGAGTGCTGAATCACCAGCACGATAGTAATACCCTGTTCCACGTTGCGTTGTCTCAAAGTTTGCGTCTCCAGGCGTCATGCTGGAACCAGAGGGGGGTTCTGTTTACGTGGACGTGACAGAGAAAGATGACTCATGCTTGTATAGAACACTCAGTCATTGTCTGATGATGGGAAGCCGTGGGGAGTCCTCTCATCTCGCTCGTGGACACGATGCGTCCAAACCTGTAGTCCTCTCGGGTCAGACTGTTGCAAGTCCCACAAGTCAAGGTCTCATCGTCCCACTCCGGCTGGACTACAAACTTCGCGATGTCGTAGAGCCTGAAGCACAGATCGCCTAATCTGGCAGCCAGATGGATCAGATTCGGCAGAACAGGTGTTCTGTGGTATTGTCTGTCCTTGTGTGAAATCATCGCGAGTCCAGTCGAGGTATGCTCGAGTGCTCGCCCAGGCCGACCGAGATGGAACAGCTCGCCAGAAGCAGCAAGACATGCAACCTGACACCTCAGTCTTCTCACGTCGTCCATGGCGTGGTGCTGGTGGCCTGGGTATATAACTCCCGAGCACGTCATGGACACCAGGCGTGCTTTCATTCCGAGAGTGCTCCCTCATCAAGACGATTCACATCGCACTCGCTCCTTCTCGAATTCCCACACAGTTCCATCCAATTTCCAAAATGAAGGCACTTGCCACTCTCATCTTCGCACCCGTCGCATTCGCGGCCACGCTCAAGGAGCACCAGCACTCCGGCAGTATGGGCCTGGAGTCGACCAACCCTGCCATCGCCGCTAGCAATTCAACCGGTGCGTCCTGCGGCATCGGCTATACATACTGCGGATATATCCTCAAGGAGCAGAAGAGTAAGCAACCCCATCCATCCCACCTCATCAACACATGGTGACCCTCCCCGCACCCCAGACTTCGACGAAGCCACCATCCTCACGGCCTACTGCGCTGGAGGATACTGTGACTCCGGCACGGGCACCACGGATACAGATCCCCTTCAGGGTTTGTTCGTCTGCCTTCCCGAAAGCGCCATCCCGAAGAGGGACGCCAGTGACGACGAGCCGTACACGGGCCCCGTCAAGATCGAGCTGCTCTGCGCTTGCAGTGGCGACGCCTTTGGGGGTGGGAAGAATGTGTGCCTCAACCCGGATGGGGACCACATTGGTCGGTGCAGCAACGCTTGCGAGAACGAATCTATGCATATTGATTGAGGGGATTGGTGCCTAACGCTCCGGCGGAAGATAAGGTCCGAGACGGTGGTGAAGAGGAGGTTTGGGTTTACTTCTCGACATTCCTTGATGTAATGCCGTAGGCAATTAGCTCTGCGGAGGTTAAGGTTGGCTGTTCGAAAAAATAACAAAGGTCTCTCTGGCTTATACGCGTCCACGCCTGCCGAGCGGGAACCCTTTCTCCGTCGTAACGTTGTGCGACAAATGATTCGCGTGGATCACCCAACGAAGATGCAGTCGTGCGTTGCTTTTCGAGACGCGCGACCGAGCATGTCGCAGTTGATAAGGCAAAGGGGTGGGGGAGGTCTGTAATCCAATTCACCTGCAGGTCTCAGATGCGCGTGGGTGGGTCCGCGGCTGATGAGCCTTAACTGCCCCGGCACGCGTTGATTGGATTTTGTCGAGATCCGGCATCGGATTGCCCCCTGGCCGAGGAGACGTTCCCCGTGGGGCAGGAGATCAGTTTCTTCAATCGACGTCATGCGGCGCCCAGAGCAAACAGAGCGCAGAAAGCCAGGGCCCATAGACAGGATTTTCGATGTGCTGTTTTCTCCTTTTTCTTTTTTCAAGCGACATGCCATTGGCTTATGAGGTCGATAGGTGGGTATATGGGTGAATACTTTTTCTGAGGCTTTTCCCTTCAAGTGATGCCGGGGTGGCGAAGACGTTTCAAGGAACAGGGCAATGGGTTTGCAGGAGGACAGCCCAACATCCACAGACCTTCCATCCAGCGAGACAATTGATTACTTGTTTTTCTTGTACCACAGTAAGCAGACGATACAGTCAAAGGGAGGCACGAGTAGGACACTGAATCTTTCGCAAGAGGGTAGGAAGATCACCACGGCAAGATGATTTCACCAGTAGGGCTTATAGCAGGGAAGGACTCCAACGGCAAGAAAACAGATGATTGGATGGGATTATAATTGCTATATACAGGTGATTCACTTGGCTTAATAATTTACCCATGCTGGTGGGCCTGTTTGACGTCGGTGACTCTTCGTTGCGGCAAGGATCAAATTCTGGTGACTCTCTCCAAGTGCCCCTCGTGCCGAAATTTCGTCCGGTGAATACTAAAGTTAGTCACTCCCAAACATCGAAACCCAATTCTTCCCATTTCCAACAACACCACCACCACCACCACAACCACCACGACTACGACGATCATCAATTCACATACAGTCAAAATGTGCGAAACCGACGCTCCTACAAACGGCACTAATGGCCACGCGCCCGCCACTGTACGCCTATCTTCAGCGCCGTCCTCTCTTATGTATCCTGCCTCACGCTGACGTCGTCCATCCAATCCAGTCCGGAGGTCACTCTAGGTCGAATCCCTACCAAACCGTCCAAGATTTCCTCTCCAACGTCGGAAGGTTCAAGATCATTGAGTCGACGCTACGAGGTCAGCAAACGCCCAGGGCCCCTACTCTAGATCTTGGTGACTAACTATGTCAATATAGAGGGCGAACAATTTGCCAATGCCTACTTCACCACCGAGAAGAAGATCGAAATGTACGTACCGGCACCCAGTCGCGATGACTCAACCAGCCTCCTCCCCCTAATCATATGTACACCACCACGGCTCTAAGCTAAAGTTTCTATCCTCACCACAGTGCCAAGGCTCTCGATGCCTTCGGTGTCGACTACATCGAGCTGACCTCCCCCGCCGCCTCCCAACAATCCTACGATGACTGCAAGACCATATGTGGCCTGGGTCTCAAGGCCAAGATCCTGACCCACGTCCGCTGTGACATGCGCGACGCCAAGCTGGCCGTCGAAACCGGCGTGGACGGCCTCGACATCGTCATCGGAACTTCCAAGTACCTGCGGGAGCACAGCCATGGCAAGGACATGGACTACATCGTCAAGACCGCCGTCGAGGTCATTAATTTCGTCAAGTCCAAGGGTCTGGAGGTTCGATTCTCCTCCGAGGATTCCTTCCGGTCCGACCTGGTCGACCTCTTGACTCTATATAGCGCTGTGGACAAGGTCGGTGTCAACCGTGTCGGTATCGCCGATACCGTCGGTTGTGCTTCTCCCAGACAGGTGTACGACCTGATCAGGACCTTGAGGGGTGTGGTCTCTTGTGACATTGAGACGCACTTCCACAACGACACTGGTTGCGCTATTGCCAATGCTTTTTGTGCCCTCGAGGCTGGTGCCACCCATGTTGACACCAGTGTGCTCGGAAGTACGTATCCATTATTCAAGGCGATTTGCTGCGAGAACATCAACTAATTATCGAATGACAGTCGGCGAGCGCAACGGCATCACCCCTCTCGGCGGCTTCCTGGCCCGCATGCTGGTCACGAGCCCAGAATACGTCAAGAGCAAGTATAGGCTTCACCAGATCAAGGAGCTCGAGGACCTGGTCGCCGAGGCCGTCGAGGTCAACACGCCCTTCAACAACCCCGTGACAGGCTTCTGCGCCTTCACCCACAAGGCCGGCATCCACGCCAAGGCTATTCTAAATAACCCCTCAACCTACGAGATTCTCAACCCGGCCGACTTCGGCCTGACCCGATACGTGCATTTCGCGTCGAGACTGACCGGCTGGAATGCCGTTAAGACGCGTGTGCAGCAGCTGGGCCTGACCATGACCGATGACCAGTGCAAGGAGGTGACGTCCAAGATCAAGGCGATGGCCGACATCAGGCAGATTGCCATTGATGATGCGGATTCCATTATCCGGTCGTACCACCTGACTCTGCAACAACCCCATTCGTTGGCGTCGGAAGTTGCTGCCTCTATGAATGGCAATGGCGAGAAGGCGAACAGCACCACCGCATAAGAAGGTGGTCAACTAGGTTGTCGACTAGGAGGAAGAGGGACAAAGACGATCTTGCGGTTAGCCAAAAGGAATGAGTTGGTACATACCCAGGGCCTAACTAGAGAAAAGTGTTTTCATCGGCGTCAATGGTCGGGGTTTTAGGGGACAATCAAAAATAAGCCTCCAGGTTCATATGTCTGTCTGACGAGTTGCTGCGGTATTCCGAGGTGATAATGGTGCGGCTGTCCTGACCAAGCTGGTGGTGACGTGTACCTCGGTCAATTTATGCATCCCCTAGGATGATGTTGACTATTATTTGGGAGAAACCTCAGAGGACGGTGTCAGTTTTCCCAGCGGACGACCACAACAACCTCTAGTGTCGTATGATCTCCGCCGAAGGGTGGGCCCATATGATGACAATTCCATCAGGGAGGGGGTCGTCCGGAAACCGAAGTGCCATTCGCCCCGGAGGGGGAGGGAGGATTTCGGATTCGGTGCTCCAAGGTCATTTCGCAGAAAGGGCATTTGGTCGTTCAAAATAAAATAGACAGGCGTCTAAAAGATGGGAATGACGGATAGGGTCTTGTTCTTATTTGGGCTTCTATCCACCGTGGGGCCTCCGTGCTCCCGACTTTCCGCGATACCGCTCCCGAGGTCTTCCGCGTCCCGGGAAACAATATCCTGCAGCGGGTATAGACAGATTACATAAGCCCTTTACTCCTATGTAATTAACGCATAGAAAACATATGACTTATATCCTGTTTGCATGGGATCGAAGTTTCTTGGTGATCTGGTAGCAGAGTAATGATTAATGGGGCCGGCCACCTTGGTTGGGGCCGGGGTGCTATATGGAATGGTGGCGTTGATTCAACGAAGGCTGTGTTCAAGTGTGGTTCGAGCTCAAAGAAACCTTCGACGTAGTGTCCGGCTGTGCGCGAGAGCGGCGGCGAAGTGAGAGGTCGGATAGACGATCTGTCGGTCGGTGGTGTTTTCAGCCTCACGTACTTCAGGCGACCTTAAGCCATGAAGCCTGTCAAGTGAGATCGAGAAACTGATAGCGTCTTAAGTGGGCCGCTTCACCCTGAATGCTCTTTCTCCGGGCTCCCAGCCTGCGAGCTCTTTTGCTTAACAGCTTAAAAAACAACAACTACTTAAGTGGAGATTATATAGTACTGTTAATAGTAATAGAGCAAAATAATAGACATCCTTTGCTAAATTCTTTGTAAGAGTCTTAGGGTCCTCGCTACGAGATGGACTCGGCGATGATTATGGCATTACCGCAACATTGCCGTCGTCATATTGGTACTTGCAACACTTTGACATTGTCAATATGGAGCCGTATGTTGATTGGTTTAACGCCATGATCTATGAAATCCACGGGACCTGGGGTGGAACAAATCCTTATACCCAGGCGGTAGTGCAAGCACATACCGACCTAACCGAGATCAACGAGGCGCTCGACCTTCTCTGGCGTAATTATATCGACAGCTCCAAGATCGTCCTAGATCTTGGCTTTTACAGTCGCTCCTTTACACCGGAGGACCCAAGCTGCTCTACCCCGGGATGCGTCTTTACAGGCGGTGGCGATCTAGGTGAATGTACGGACAACACTGGAACTTCATCCTACGCCGAGATTCAGGACATCACTACAGACAATAACAAGAAGCCAGTCCTGGACGAGAGCGCCGCAGTCAAATATATCACGTGGGATTCCGACCAGTGCGTGGTTTATGACGACACGGACATCTTTGATCTCAAGCTGGAGTATGCGAGCAGGAAGTGCCTAGGTGGGATATTCTATGGCAAGCGGGTTATCCCTAGACGACGCGTAGAACACCATCATTCTGAAGAGCACGCTCAAGACTACCAACACGCTGTCTCGCGGGCTTTTCCGGACGACCTGTCTGCCGCCTGGCTCGCAGAATTGCCCCACTGGATACCTAACCAGCCGGTGGTCTACGGGCATGGTAAAGTATTTAATGCTGATCTCAACCACATCACGGGCGAGGGCTGTCACGGTGGTGGAAGCAATGGGTTCAATCGCGTTTTGTGCGCTGAGACGTCAATGAAGTTCTCGTGCCAATGGAGACCAGGCAAAGCCTCCAAGGCTTGCAACAGCAAGTGTCCAAACAGGTATCTCACCCTCACCAAGAACTCGCATATTGCGTGTCAAGAAAATGGTTGCAAGAGCGGCAAGTGCGCCCCTGTGTGCTGCGACTACTTGTACGCGTGCTACTTGTGAGATGACACATGCTCGGCTAGCTTTGTGTCTCAGCAGATCTCGGGTGGCCTGAGGCTCACGACGGACACGACGGATGAGAGGTCGTACGGTTACATTGGCGGTGACGAGGACTCTACGGCACTGTCCAAGCATCGAAAGCTCAAGGACAAACGGGGCGTCACGAAGGAGACCTAAGAGAATACTCCAGGCGCGAAAAACCGAAGTCGATTCTAAAAAGCTCATGGCCTTGTCGCCGGCCCCCCAGAAGCGAGTGGTCGACACTCGGGAGCGTCAAAAGAAATACCTATACGTGCACTGTATTACAATTCGTCATGGTTCCAGGCTTTCCACGCTTCGTCCGCTTTCTCCTCCAAAGCACGAACCACTTCGTCCATGTACTGCTTCCGCATCTCGATGAACTTGGCCTGGTCGAACTTGTCTTGTGTCTGGGAGGTCACATCCCACCCACATTCCAGATTCACTTCCTGGAGCTTTAATCGCGCCTGCTCCACCACCCGAGCCGCCCACCAATATGTTTTCTCCCCAGGCAGATAGTGCTGGGGCGGCTCCGAAGGTGCGTACACACTGCGGTCACCGTCCCACAGGTCTGCGCCGGGCGTATGCATGTACTTGAAGGTGCGGAAGCCCTCGATCCACGGGTCCAGGGCCCCGGATGGTCTCTTGACTGGCACGTGGGCATAGCCTATGGCATCGTCGGGATTCTTGTTGGACTCCCACGCGATCAAGAGGCAAGTTTGCGTATCGTAGAGAAGTGTCGTCCCATATAGATGACGGGATGCTCGGTCAATTTAACAACCCCCCAGGAATCAAATCCTCATTCTCATCCTCATCCTCATAGTCCTCCCCGTCGTCATATTCCCACCAAATCTTGAAGGCCTCTTCGTCCTCGCACTTGGTGAAGTCGATCGGCTCGGTGCTCGGCATGACCTCGGGATGCCAGTCGTTTGGGTCTTTGGAGACATAGGGCAGCTGCTTCATCAAGCTGACGACCTCCTCCGTGTAGCCAGCGTCCAGAGCTGCCGTTCTGCGGATGGGCGCTTACGGCGGTTCAGAGCGCTTTTTGCGCAACGGGACTTTTTTCGATTTTTTTCGAAGGCTGACAGCCTCCTAATCCTACGCCTATATTAAGTATCACTCTCTTAACACCCCTAACTAATATGAGTAATACCTGTTTAATCGAGCTGTAATTAGATCTATTTAATAGAGAATTAGCTAGTAATATTATATCTAAAATCAGAATTTAAATATTATTCTTTTTCGTAGTTAGAGAAATTTAAGTTAAAAGATACGAAAGAAGGTTTAAAGTTTTTCGTATTCCTAAAGAGTAGGCCTAGGTAGCCTATTCGTCGGGACTCGCCGGGACTTGCCGGTTTGCACTCGGAGTATCTTAGCCCGCCCGATTTGCATTAAAATATCTCGATATATAGACTCTCTCGAAAGAATATATAGACTATTTCGAGAAACCGCAATTTAGAAACCGACCTAGTAACCCGCTTTTATAATTCGACTAAATTAATTTTTTTACCCCCTTACTCCCCCCCTTTTTTAAAATTCCTTTATTTTATTAAGGAAAAAAAGAAAAAATACCTTTAGAATATTAAAATTTAAAGGTATAAGCTTTTTATTACTTATATAAATAAGCCTTTTTAAGCTATTTTCTGCTAAAAAATGCGAGAAAGATAATAAGACGAAGATAAAAAGGTAGTAGGGGGGTATATCTATAAAAACGCTGTCGAATTTAAAGATGAAATTCTCGAAAAATACCCGTTGCGCAAAAAGCGCTCTGAACCGCCGTAGGCGCTGGCGAGTCAGGGGTGAGAAATTGCACTAACGACGGCGGCTCGATTGAGCGCCTGGGAGACTATCAGCACAGGTTAGGTCCGTTGAATAACGTTTAGATTGCCCGGGTTGGTAATAGAAGGCCTCCTGCAGTAAGCCGATGCATCAATATGCATCAAAATGCATTAGGCAAAGCATCTCTGAGTTAGGCAGCAATAACACTCAATGGACGCACCGCTCATTTATTACCGCCTCGTTCTTTCATTCGGCAACTTCCAAGTATAATCTCTGAACCTTCGCCAAAAGCGTTTAGATTGCCCGGGTTGGTAACAGAAGGCCTCCTGCAGTAAGCCGATGTATTAATATATATCAAAATGCATTAGGCAAAGCATCTATAAGTTGGGCAGCAACAACACTCCAATGGACGCACCGCTTATTTATTACCGCCTCATTCTTTTATTCGGCACCTTCCAACCATAATCTCTGAACCTTCGCCAAGAGCCGTCAGCCTATGAAAACAATCGTCTAAAACGCATTGATAGACTTATTCCGGCGAGGAACATTGAATCCAGGGAAATAGGGACGAAGAACATCAAGCCAAGTGCAGCGAAATGACTTCTCTAAACTCTATGCCAATCACGAACCCAGACGTACAATGCGTTGGGAGTGACGAGACGATATCGAGTACCAACCCACCGAGCGCCGTTTCTCTAGCCAACCTACGCATAAGACAGTACCTCCTGGCCAATGTTCCGATTTTCGCCGAGCTATCAGAACTTCGAGAGATAGTAAGTACCTAGGTAGTCACAGAATCAAGCACATTCACCATCCGTATCTGAGATGAGATTTCATAGGGATGGAAAAGCCGTGAGGGTGACGAATACTTTCGAACGAGGCGGAACCAGGCCGACAACGCAGATGAGAAATATCGGAAGCGGCTGTACAGTGTGATGAAGAGCATCGGCCGACAGATGCACACGACCACGAACGCCTTCAAAATCAACAGCCCCGACATGAGGACACCTCTTATTCTTGACACGTGTATGGCGCCCGGCGGTTTCCTCGAGACGGCGTTGATCTACAACCGAGGCGCTCACGCCGTTGCCTTCACGTTGCCACATGAAGCTGGGGGACACGAGGTCTTGTTACCCCGGAACAAAAATGTGGAGAAGAACTTCCTCGACATCACCATGCTGGCTGAGGACATGGGTGTCACGTTGAATGATATACCCCCTGAGCATCCAGAGGCGACTAGATTTCTCTCACGACGCTTCTCTCCAGGACGGATCTTCGACCTCGTCATTTGTGATGGCCAGGTTCTGCGGACTCATGCACCCCATCGGGCCTCCTATCGCGAATCCCGAGAGGCTCGCGGGCTGACGATCACGCAGCTCTCTCTGGGCCTGGAGCATTTGAAGCCTGGAGGCACCATGGTTGTCCTACTACACAGGGTGGAGGCATGGGACACAGTCTGCCTTCTACATATCTTGAGCAGGTTCTCGGACGTAACACTTTTCAAACCTCAGCCTGCCCACCAAACAAGTTCATCATTCTACATGGTCGCTCAGAAAGTTCAGTCAGAGGCCCAGGAAGCGCTGGCCACAGTAGAGCGGTGGAAAAGGGAATGGAAGACTGCGACGTTCTCAGGCGATGAAGAGTACAAAGAATCCGTTCGAGGTACTGCTTGTGTCGGTGGCTTAGGGGTGGATGATTTGCTCGAGGAGTTCGGTCCGCATCTCGTAAAACTTGCGGAGAACGTGTGGAGGATCCAGGCGGATGGTCTACGTGGAGCCCACTTCATCAAGAAGTTGTTGATCAGAAAGTGATAGGAAGGATAGGTGTCAGTCTAACGGCTCTGGGTCCGCCTGGAAGAAAGGCGAGTACGAGCAATTCATGGTTGTGAGCAGCAATTATGTAGTCTTTGACAGCGTCGGGTACAGGTCGAGCAAGGCAACCTAGGCTATACCGGCCGCTTGCCGCTTGCCCCGTTTTGACCCACTTGCTTGCTTGCACTTTATTTTGGGCTTGGGATTTGATTCAATTAATGTCAAAATGATGAATTGGTCTTTCTTGATAATTTGGAAGGCGTGCGGATCCCTATGCAGGCATATCAAACTCCTTCCTTCGCCATCTATGCCCTCAGTACCACCGCGGCTGCCGGCCCGTCAGCGAAGCCCAGTTGGAAGCAGTCCTCCAGACATAGCAATATTCGAGCCTTCCCCCAGGCATGCTCTTACTATGTAAGGTCATCACCCGTTTCTCCTGGCTGAACACGCTCTCCGGCGCTGAGGACATCGCAGGAATGGACACCATCTTAGACAATGTGGGAAACATCCGCTTGTGGTCCCTCCACCAAAAAAAGGAGTCAAAAGTAAAAGATGGCACGGAATGATCTGGCGTGGAACTTGTCTGTCCAGCACGCAACGAACACTCACACCGACCTCGCGTTCGTCGGTTTTGGCGAGATGCGCAAGCCGCCCGAGTCCCTGCAGCCATGCATTGCCCGAGGGTCTTAGAACTTTGATTACATACAATCAGATGTCTTCATACCTAGGTATTGGTCCTTTGAGACTCATCTTTGAAGTTCATGGCGTGGATGGGACGGGATCTCTACGTGTTCTCAGGTGTACAGTGTTGGTGTTCTGAAGTGCCAGTCCCAGACCCCGATGCCTGGGGACAGCCCCAGCTCATTCGTTCCCAATTCAGACACCCAGATGCCTGAACGATGAAGGAGGTCGCTGGACGACCCTAATACGGACTATATCTTTAACTCACATCATCCGGCACACACAAATTTGCGTGGCGTCCATGACATTATCGCACCTGATAAAATGGATGAGACCCCTAAGAACCGCAAGTGGAAGTGACCACATGGTACCTAGGTGTCTGCTGTGGTCGGGCCAGCGGGCAACAAGGCACAAATTGATGTCGGAAGAGTCTAATAAGTCTCCGTCCCGGACGGCGAGAAACTAACCAAGTTATACACACTCCTGCCGTACGGTCGACAACACCTGCCCCTATTGCACTAGCCAGGCAGGTATGATATGCAATTCCTAACCTAGATGCACAATTACTAGATTCTCCGCAACTTTACACGGAGTAAGTCCAACACAATCTGCAATACCTGGGACAAATGAGAACATTTCAGGAATTAAAGGTGAAGTACTGTGTCGTACCTGTCGTCCCACTGTCGTTCGAGACCACCGTTTGAGAAGCGTTCAAGACAATCGATGGATTCAACCGCCAGGATCCTGCCGCCCCGAATGCTGCTATGAAGCCATATGAGCGACAGACTGGACCATTTTCCAAGTCTAATGGCAACATCATGGCGCACATGCCTTTCCCCAACACCACCACCGACTCGGGTAGGTGTGATCTCGAAAAAAGTCCTGAGCAACACTCTTCAAGCTCCAGAGAGCGGTTAGGTACAACCAAAACGATTCCTGCATACGACGAGGTGCTCAGGTCCCACCCTCGGTCCGTCCTGCAGTCTACCAACGAGGCGTCCGCAATTTACATCACAGTCCCGGGCTGGGCATCCTACACTCCCGGCGGAGACTGGACTCCAATTTCGACCGGCAATGAGACCTACTTCTCCATCGCCGTCTTGCTCGTGCACCCGTGGCTCCGTGCACATCACGAAGAACGATGCTTCGCCCTCCGGCCTGGGGCTTAACATCAACCGAAACTACCTGTCTCACCCCCTCGATTTCGAGGTCTTGGCGAGGCATGTGCAGTGTATCGAGTCCGTCCTTGCAGCCACGGCTGCACCGCTGTCGAAGGTGTTCAACCAGTCGGAAGGCGCAAATAGATCCTCAGCGCTGCCGCCTGGACCGCGAGCTTTCGCGGGCAACGAAGAGCTGGAACTGGCGCGAGAGTATGTGCGCGACAGCACTGTCGGCGCTTTTCAATGTGTGGGCACGTGCTTGATGCTGCCGCGAGAGAACGGAGGCGTGGTGAACCCGCAGCTGCCCGTCTACGGGTGTCCCGTCGTAACCTGCGGTTGTGCGACGCCAGTGTTATTCCCTTGGCGATACGGGCGAATACCATGACGACTGTGTATTCTCTTTCTGAGCGGGCTGGTGAGATCATCAAGTCGGGTCTGTGATGAGTGGTTCCTTGCTTTGTCTCTGTTTTACAAAGAGTCTTGAGTGCTCAGTCAGTGGCGAATATGAGGACACTGTGACATGCTGCTGCTCGACATATTTTGGAACACATACCGCATGCATAGTTATTGAATCTCGCAAACTTGGACTACAGTCTTCAAAGCTGCTTCCCCTCGCATGATCGTCCGTAGAAGCTTCAAGTTCTTCATAGTCTGAGTTGCTAATAATATTTGTCCCCATACTCATATCCCTGGTTGGGGGGGGGGGGTTCCATCAGAAATGAAATAAAAAGATAAAAGAATCTGCCACCACGGGGATGTAACGAGCCATACTTGTTTCTCACAGCATTTTTATGCAGACACATAGCAGCTGGCATGGTCCCCTCAGTCGATCTTTCAACTCGAATATCTTGCCTAGTGACCTGACGAATTTTAATTTCAGATATATTAAAAGGGCCTTCTTTTTTCCTCTTCCGAAAAACTATAGAATTTGAATATTGTTTGACAAGTGAAGTCTTGAGTAAATGTTTTATGGAGTCTTGCAAGATGGCCTTAAGGCTCGGGTACTATCACCTAGATCTAAATACCTACATACCTGGTCCATAGCTGACCTGCAACCACTAGTAATCATAATTGCCGATACATTCGGAGAATCATTTGGGGGCTTTAGCATGATAGAAAAAGAATGCCCGTTGGTTTTCTCAAATGAAAACGACGTCTGGTTACCATTTTGAATAGGCGCTTCAGCCTCGTCGAAATATAGCAGTCTTAAGTACCGAGAAGGGTGAGAGGAAGCCAGCATTCCCCGGGTATGCAAAGTCAACAGTAATTTAATAGCACGTTTTCTCATATCTACTCTCTATATTTATATCCATGCCTTCTAGATTTCATTCATCTACGTACGCAGTTTGCTGGCTCCCACCTCGCAGGCTTTAGGATTAAAAGCATTTTGCTCTATTCTCGTATATCTTCCTTAGCCACAAACATTACCTACGTTGTGTCTATTTCTAAACGACGTTCATCCACCTCATCCCAAGCCTCTGATGCCCGCCCCCCGCCCCCGGCTTGAGAATAGAATTTCTGTGGCAGCCTTGTTAGTAGCGACATGAGACATGTAGACAACCGTACGATTTCAACCTGGGGAGACAACATTGTCCATATCCAACGACCTAGCAGTGCTCTACATATCATTGGGTTATATGTAGTGAAAGTGACAATCACGGACACGCTTTTTTTCGGCTCCCCAAGGTTCCCTTATTAGTCATTACTCGCGCCGGCTAACAAGGCCATTAAAGGGGTCACCGAAAGTTTTGAAACGGCGGATTAATTCTATAAACTTTCGCTAACCTAGACTACAGGCCTTGGCAGCTATTCCTTCATCAACATTTACGACTCACATAGACAAACACCCCACATGTTCATGGGTTAACAGCACATGATCATGGGTTAACAGCATAATCCCCCGAGAAAGGAGAAGGAGGGTACTGGGGCTTTCCAGCTGCTTGTGCATACAACTATAAGTAAAGGTTCTCGACCAACTCCAGCGCCCGAGCAGTTGGGAGTGCTTGAGCTCATTACATCGCTGCATCGACATTGAAAGCCCTTCCTGGAGCCGGTCTCACCCGTTCTGTCCCTCTTTTTGTATCGTCGATAGTTGTCAAAATGTGTCGAGCGGTGACAATCATTACTCCGCTGCTACTGAGTCTGGTTGTGGCTCAGTCTCCTGGTAGCACCACTGAAGTGCATCCGAAGCTCACGACCTATAAATGCACCACAGATGGTGGATGCGTTGCACAGAATTCTGCAGTCGTTCTTGACGCCTCGCAACATAGCATTCATCAACTGAACAACCCCGAATATGGCTGTGGTGACTGGGGATCGGCCGCCAATGCCACGGTCTGCCCGGACCAAGAGACCTGCCAGCAGAACTGCATTATTGAGGGGATCTCCGACTACACGGCTCACGGTGTCTATACTAATGACTCCGATCTCACTCTTCTGATGCTGAGTGATGATGGTTCTCAGTACAGCCCTCGTCTCTACTTAATGAATGAGGCCGAAGATGCATATCAGGTTCTTCAACTGACCGGCCAAGAGTTCACCTTTGACGTGGACATGTCCAAGCTTCCATGTGGCATGAACTCTGCGCTTTATTTAGTAGAGATGGATGGCACAGGAGGCGAGGATCTGAGCGACATTCCCGTCGCAGGTGCTCCATACGGTACGGGTTACTGTGACGCGCAGTGCTACACCACTCCTTTTTCAAACGGTTTGGTAAGTCCATCCCTCACAGATTTATTTGAGATACCGCAGGTCTGACGATACTATTTAGGCCAACACCAATGGTTCTGGAGTGTGCTGCAATGAGTTGGACATCTGGGAAGCTAACGCTCGAGCGAACCAATTTGCGCCACACACCTGCAACCAGACTGGACTATACATGTGCGACCCAAACAGTGGGGAGTGCGGCTCTGCTGGAGTCTGCGATAAGAGCGGATGCGGAATGAACCCGTACAGGACGGACCCGGAGTACTACGGCCTTCACAAGATCGTCGACACCACTCGCCCCTTTTCTGTGGTCACTCAGTTCCCAGCCGACGAGAGCGGCGTGCTCACTGCTTACAAGCGTCTCTACGTCCAGGATGGAAACGTCATTGAGACGCCTGCTGTCAGTGTCGGCGGCGTGGAGCAGACCGTTATGGACGATGCCTACTGTACTGCATCGGGCGCTGAAAGATACATGGACCTCGGCGCAACTGAAGGCATGGGCGAGTCTATGAGCCGTGGTATGGTTCTGACCTTCAGTCTGTGGTGGGACAGCAGCACCTTTATGGAGTGGCTTGACCAGTCGAGCACTGGTGCTGGGCCATGCAATGCGACGGAAGGCAGCCCGGCCGTGATCCAGGCCATCCAGCCTGATACTCAGGTCACATTCAGCAAGATTCGATGGGGGGACATTGGTTCCACGTTTTCATCGGGCTCTGTGAATGGTACTGCCTCGACGAACGGCACTAGCTTGGCCCGGCGTCATATACCGGCACTTCTGTCCTGATTGTTCGATTGAACAAAACTGGCAGGACTTAGTCTTCTCACAAGATTGTTAGAATCTAACATCAAACGGAGATTTTTGCTAAGCCTAAAGACCTTGTCAAATACAAACCTAAGGGTCATTTGTAGTAAAAGCTTTTGGTTGAGTAGCAGTCACGCAAGAGTTTACGGCATATACATGTAATTATTATGTACCCGGGTGAATCAAATACTGATAATTTACTAACGATCATGTTGCCTTATAATCAGGTCGAATTAAGTCTTCGTTGTCAAACAGTCCTAGAATAGACACCGTCTTGCGTGGCAGGAGAGACATCCAAACCCTCGATGCCGACAGAGCTCGTCAGCCAGCTATGCGTCATCGATATGGAAGAGGCAAGCGCCCTTCTTCGCGGATGATGCCGTCCTGCTGGACCGGGATTAATGCTGGCGGTGGCAAACGTCTATGTACGAGTGGCGGGCATCAACCCAGGTTGTGAGTCACTTCGGGCCCAGCCATAAGATGAAGCTCAAGGTTTCCTGACTAACCCTTTTAAAAATGAGCCCAGTGGACGAGGAAGAAAACATGCTCAGCTCGATCTTCGACAAAGTTCCCGCTAAATGGGCTGGAATTGATGAAGACATCGCAGGTATGATCTTATATCTCTACAGTCGAGCCGGTATACGTCTTGCAACTCACAGAATGAGGATAACATGAAGTATGCTAATACTAAAACATAGGCTTACGTTGATGAGGTTTTCATATGTGTTGATGGTGGACATATTCGCTTTGCTAACGGTCAGGAGTGATGCTCGGCGGTGTTATCTTAAATACCTTAGGTACCTACCTCACGCACTCATGGAATCACATCTGATTAGATTAACTAATAGTTTGACCTTATGTGACTCAGGCTTCATAATTAATTCTCAGAACTAGTCTCAGAAACTTGAAGAGCCGTCCAATAATATTCTCGGGACGTTCCTACATCTCTGCTCCAGCTGGGCTGGCAGGGTGCCGGAACAAGAGATGACACACGTATGTAGTCGCAGTATACATTATCCCACTAAATGCTATGGTGCCTATGCAACCCCACAGATATTTATGCCACATTCTATTGTTACACGTCCGGGAACAGATTCCACGGCGCCCGAAAGGTTATGGGAATTGCTAATGATAGCGGTTGGGTGTGCCATCCCTTGTTACGGTACCTAGCCTGGCTGGATCTCGCAGACTGCTACTGCACTGAACATTGCCACCGACCTCCAATACTCCAGCATAATCGGGGGATTCAGCCATCTCAAAGCTTCCGGACAAAGGTCAGGTCTTATACCACAACTCGATGCTCCTCAAATTCTCCCTTGCCTGTTCTTGCGCCCACACTTTTCCCACAGTTTCACCCCTGTCAAAGATTTGGCGAAGGTAATCTAGTAAACTTGATCATACAGTAGTGCTCCTGTATAAAATTGGGTTAAAAAGTTGCATGCAAATGATTTCCTTCAATCTTAAGCTTACCTTCATCGTAGGGACTTGATCATCCCGGAACATCTCGAAACGAGAAGTAATCCCTGGTGTGACATTATCATAACCAGGCGCAGGAGAAGTCTCGTAGCGACGATAAATCGCCGAAGCAAGTGTGGTTAGCTCTGCCATGGCAAGACTTACAAGCATTAGCTTACATGTCCAACGTGCCAGCGAGGGGCGCCCAACATCCATATGCCTGAGCAAATACATGTTATAAGGGTATTGACTTACTGTATACCGATACACATCCTACCGCCACTCCCAAACGCCCAGAACCATCTGTTCAGGTCCGTGGCTTCAGTCGACAACCACCGATCGGGGTTGAAAGTCAAAGGCTCCTTGAACACGTCTGGATTACGGTGTAGGCTATAGGGAGCCATGCCTACAACCGTACCAGCTGGAATTTGATAGCCGTCAATCTCTGAGTCGACCAACAATGACCTTGGGGCGAAGACTGGCAGAGGCGCGTAGAGCCGCAAAGTCTCCTTGATGACAGCGTTCAAATACACGAGCTTGTCTACAGCCTCAGCCTTGGGGACGCCATGCTCATCCAATGTTTCCTCGGGGAGTTCGAGAAGTTCTTCTCTCAACTTGTCCTGGAAAGTCTGGTTATGAGGTTGGGACAGCGCCCACACTAGAAACAGCATTGTATCACTAGTCGTGTCAATTCCGGCAAGAAGATGATCTGCGCACTCCGAAGCGATTTCCATGTCATCCAATCCGCCGGCCTTTTGCGAAGAGTGGTGCGGCCAAAGACGACTCAGGATGAATGTTTCTTTCTCATCTAAAACAAATAAGTAAAGTGCTTCTCCATGTTCTACTGCGATGTTCGTGGCGCAAATGATTCAAAGAGGTCCTAGTGGGAAATTGATACTCACTGGGGACTCTTTGAGATTCAGCATTTGACCGGAAATCGTTGTATGCCTCAAGGGCAAAAACTCGGATGCCGGTGTAGGTCGCTGGTTTCTGCATTGGAAGGATAGGCTTGACGATATGCCCCAGCCATCCAGCACGAGTATACAGCCATTTTGTCGCGACAGGAAAATGTACAGAACACCAAGATAGCCTTCGACGAGACGGGTCCAGAATGTCCCCAATCAAGGCTCTATGAGATGCTGTGCCCTCCATAGCGGAGGTTGACCCATACTTCCCGTATATAAATTGTGTGATGTTGTCCAGCGACCAATAATGAAGCGTAGAAAAGATCTCGCTGATCTGGTCCTTCTCGGATTCAATGAGGTTCATGTACTTGTTCGCCTTGTCCTCGACCAAGCTGGTGATCGGCTCTTTGAGGACGACCGACTTTGAGTAGGCATGTGATAGAAGCTTCTTCCGCCGACCGTGCTCGGCCGTTGAATAGAATGTGAAAAGATTCGGCCTCCCGTAGACGTCGAACATGCTATAAAATCTTGTCCTACCATATTGGCTGCCGGGCCCGTAAATTGTGCGCAGTGCCGTCAGGCTGTTGAAAGAGACGGTAGATGGGCCAATACGAACAGCTGATCCGAACTTCTCGTGCAGATGATATATGGATCGGGTGCTGGTGCCTTTCCAGTCCTCATAGGCCAGTCGCCAACGTGTTGTTGCAAATGCCTTGGGTCCAGGAATACGGCCCAAGGGGCTTAGCAGAAGAGTATCTAGAAAGAAGTACTTGACCAAGAAAAGCAACAGGGCTGAAATTGCCAGGATGGGTGATAGGGAAGCCATATTTGCAGATATTGTGCTGCCAATGGTTGTGATGGCTTCAGCTTTCGTGACTCGGCCGATAGATAGATCTATTGGGATACAATTCCGGCAACGGAAAAGCATGTCGTTAGACTGACTGCTGACGTCTTAACACACTGTCGGCATACCCGACGTGGCCAGCTTTATCGATGCAAGACACAGTTTCGGCAACATCGAGCGGATCTCGGTGATCTGCTTACGAAAGATAAGGAACCATGGTGCAAGAGGGAGACCACGGCCGATTACCAGCCTACTTTAGACTATGTTGTTAGGCCAGCCAAACGGTAGGATAAAATTGATGATCCAGAGAGAAGACCAAACAAACACTCCAGCCGGGTCCGTCCGAATTGACTGTTTATACCCCGCCGTGCCTCTATCGTGCTTTCCACTACAGCACCTACCGAGTTCCTCCTCGTAGACCACTGATAAAGCGTCTATGATTTTCGTTCCCCCCCCCCCCCAGCATACTGGCTGACATTGAGTCCTGAAGGTCAACTCATCTCCGCCGAGGCACGCAGTTCTTTAT